>CAWUFW010009868.1:452500-747061 GCA_963921515.1 Calotriton arnoldi
AGTGGATTGGAGCTGCGGCAGCTGGAGGGTTAGGAGACTGAACAGTTTGCTGGATCTGACTCCGGCGCCCTCAGTCAGATCTGCGACCCTGGCCACAAAAGCGATGAGAAGCAAGCTGGGCGGGAGGCTTTGGCAGGTATTGCGTATATCCTTACGAGCCCCAACCGCTGTCATGGAAGAGTCGAAAGGACTGTTGCTGTGGTTGGGAAGCCAGAGGGAGGCCTGAGGATCTGGCAGAGACCCAGCTTTCCCGAAACCGCTTGAGTGCCGTGTCTGCTATGTCACCCAATAGGTGAGACCCATCGAAGGACATGAAGATCAAGGATGCTTGACATCCCCCAACAATCCAAAGGACCGCAACCAGGCATGGCGGCGAAGCTCCTCTTTAGAGGTTAGGCCATGCCTAGAGTCGCCATGGTGTCAAGTCCACACCTGATGCGAAATTCAATGCGTCCCGACCGTCAACTAGTGCTTGGTTCAGGATGGCTCAGCCCTCTTCAGGGAACATGAGCAGCAGATGCGCAACTGAATCCCATAAAGCATGAGAATATCGACCTAAGAGGCATTTGTGTTCACTCAGCGCAAGGACAAGCTAGTGTCAAAGAAGATTCTCTTCCCAAAAGTATCCAGCCTCTGATTCCCTATACAGTGGGATGGAAGAGAATACGTTTGGGTTGACCCTGGATGTGCCGGCCTGCACAACCAGTTTCTCAGGGGAGTGAGGATGGTAAAGGAAGACTGGGTGTCCTGGGGCGGGACGATGACTATGCAAGGTATTAACCGAGGCTCCCAGAAGAACTTCTATGAGGGCCTCATTAAAGCAGAGCAATGGCTCAGCACTGCTCACCCCCGGGGTGAAGCACCTCTGTCAAGACATTGGTCTTGACCACGACGGCTGGCAGTTGCAAGTCAAGGACCTATGCATCACTATCACAAAGGATGCGCTTTTCTACCCAAACAAGAGTCAGGGGTGTTATACAGACCACCGGCATCCCCCAGTTCCTCATACCAGTTGTCTGCTTGGTCGAGGTCCTCCTCTAAGGGTTCATATCCATCTTCATCATCCCCCTATTCAGTATCTAAGGGCAACAAGTACTGAGGTAGATAAGGCCTTGACGGTGCGGGAGGCGAAGTTGATGCTGTCTCAGTCGGAAACTGCAATGGGCTCGTTGTTCAGCAGCATCAGAGGGTGCATCAGAAGGACCAGGGCCTGAGTGGGTGGAGGCGTCGGACCGGACCACAGTGTAGAACCAGGAGGGTCCAGCTGGCGTCAGAGGTGAACCTGCTCGTGGTAACCCAGCAGGGGCACCTCTCGGCTCCATAGAGCACAATGGCACTCCATAGGGAGTCAAACACCCAAAGATGGCATGCATGGAGTTGAGGAATTCTTTTGAGAGAGCAGGGGTCATGCAAGCTGCAGGGAACTCAGGGAAGCATGGGGATTGTGGCCTCAAAGCATGTCATTTGAAAGAGAAGCAAAAAAATGCTTCAATTACTTTGTGTGTCTTATGGAATCTCCCCAACATTGAGGAGGACGTTTTGGAGTGGGACAACGACCGTCTGTCTGTAGGAAACACTCTGGGAGTGGCCCAAGGTCTTTCTCAGGAGTTGGAACGCAGAGCTTTCTTCTGCTGCATCACCAGGAGCTTCATAGTCCACTGGCGGATTGCCTTGAGGTGCATTGACTTGCAGTCGGCACAGGCCTTTGGGTCATGGCCCGATCCCAGGCACCAGATAAATCATATGGGGATCTGACACAGACATCTGTCTGCAACATTCCCCACAAGGCTTAAAACCTGTAGGTTTGTTAGTCAGCATGTCCCTGAAAAAAGATGGCAAAAAAATTACGAAGGTAGCGCTTCGATCTGCGCTGTTGGTGTAGGCACCACACGTCACTTCCGACGCAGACGACGCCAAGCAGGCCAACGCCACCTATGGGAACCCCAGAATTACTGCTCAAGATTTTCCAGATCCAGTCTGATGTCTGGGGAATATTCGAAGGTGAGGAATCTGCAGTTAGAAGTCTGTCAGAAGCAAATCATATCTTATTAACTAAACTAATTTTATCAGAGGTTTGCCTCTGCAGGAGAAGTATAAATAAGTAACCAATAAAACAATTAAATTATCTGTTATAGTTGTCATGCTGAGAATAATATTAGAGAGGGGAAATTATTTACAGGTAGAATACACTGCATGTTACAACTAGTTATCTTATTCCTTAATAAATCATTGAGTCCAGTAACTACTGTCAAGATTCGTCCTCAATGATACTTTCAACAGTTACAAAGTTAAGCACACAGATCTCAGAGACTCGACATAAACTGCACTGACTGCCAGTGATGTCAAGTATTTAGTTTGTATATCACTGAGCTCTTCATGGAAATACTCGACAATGTTTTGGACCTCAATTTACCCCTTATAACCATGGAAAGATCTTGAGCTTGCTCGATGAAAGACTTTTCTGCTGTTGTATGCGAGACATGAAAAACACTTCCAGGGAATTTGAGAAGTGCTGGCAAACTCACCGATTTTAGGAATCCAAAGACTGTTTTAAATGAGGAATTATTTCCCAGCACTTGTTACCATTTTTATTGGTCTTTAGTGCTATATAAGACCCAAGAACGGATGAATGACTGAAGCATACATTGTTGTAGAGTGGGTAGAGTCTTACAAAACTATTCCTTCTGTCAAAAATAAATCAATTTTATTGATCAACATACATTCAGACGTTCACAATTGATAAAGATGCAATACACATATCACGTTTTTACCTGACAATCTCTTATGTAAAGATTTCCTGTTATTTGTACTATCTTCTGGTTTCTTTTCCATAAATGGAGGACTCGAAAGAAGACCTTTTCCATTTGGTATGTGTCCAGGGGAAGGCAAGGGTGGCTTTGGTATTGTTGGACAATTAAGGCCAGTCTTTGAGGAACTCACAGTAGTAGAACAAGGTGGACCAGCAGCAGGTTTTATCTGCGCACCATCTATCTTTGGATTTAAGTGCATCTTTTCCACTTTAACAGGTGGTGTCATGCTGCGATGGAAACAAACAACGTGTTAGCTGATAAAAGCTGAGAAGGAAATAGGAATCAGTAATACACTGACTGTATCAGAAAGCAAACATTTTATTCTAGAACTACAGATATGTTTTTAATATGATGGTTAAAGTCCAGTAAAGGCTCTTTTTGTCTAGCCACTCCGTCTTTACATCACACTCTAACATCAAGGTATTCTTCAGTTAGTTGTTCAATTGTTAGTCTGGAAAAAAGTATACACATCAAACAGAGCTCAACAACAGAAATCTATGTCAGATTTAAAAACGCTCCAGTGCATGGATTGGGGTTTCTTTTGCAATAGAAGGAAAGGAAAAATGTAGGTAACAGGTTTAGCATATTAAATCTATTCTAGATTCACCCTGTGCATTATTCTGCCATCAAGTGGTTGTGCGCAGAAAGTCACTGTTATTATTAACTTATTTTAGGTCTTGCCTACCAGACAATCTTTAGCTGGTAGTTGCCTTTGCTTTTTATCAGATGCCTTTCATTGGTCATTTTTTTTGTATATTTTTATTGGTTTACAAACTTATGAAGTGGTACAGTAGATTAGACATTGCAGCATTTCAAATATAAAATCCAGAGGTGAAAGACAAAGGCATACAATATACATAAGCACAATAATAAGTCATGATGAAGGCCATATGATGGCAACTACTTTCCTTGGTCGTATTGTGGAGGTTCTTCCCCTTCTTTTGTTTGTCCCACCTCTTCTTTCGGTTGACCCACCCCTTGAGGACAACCTCTTTCTTTACCATCCTTTTCACTGGAAGGATGCTCACATTTAGGGAACTACTTTCTTCTTTCAGCACTCCATGAGAGTACACTTGTTTTCTGCTCCTTTCTCTTACGTGCTGCTTCCCATGCCAAACACCCACCCCCCATGCTATGTGTTGCTCCCTCTTCTGTTATCCCCTTGCTTTGTAATTTTTGGGGCCTCCCCAAGCCCAGCCTCAAGTGCATGTGTGCTCCTTTCGCCCCCACCGCCTCCCCGTTGCTTCCTCACCCCCAACGTTTTACACTTTCTTCTATGTGCTCAGCAGCAAATTACATTGGGCACTGTGCTTACTTCATATCCTAGGCATCCACATCCGTAGTGACGCATGTGAGCGCCTGCAAAATGATGCATCTGCCACCAGTGGCTACATCATTGTGCCTTTTTTATTTCGGCAAATCCTGGACAGCATCAAACAAGCAATACCAACATAAATAGGTCCTACCTTTATAATGCAAGTACCAAGGTGTTTGGTTCACCAAGGTTTGTAAGGTATTGTTTAAAAAATGTAAATGAAAAACCATTTCAGAATACTAGAGGAAAAACAAACCCATATTGGTATATTAAGTGCCCCTGAAACTATACTGCATGAAAGGACGAAATTATGCAGCAGGGTTCGCAAAATTATACCGCAAGAAAAAGCTGGTTATGTGACCTCATGTGGCACATTTTGTGATAGTATTACTTTATAATTTCGTCACTATTTCACGTTACTCTGTAGGGGCAAACGTTTCACTTCATTAGTCCCAGTTTAACATCCAAATACAGTAATAACCAACTGAAAGATGACCAACCTTCACCTTTATTTTAGTAACTCACCTGTTTAAGCTAGAATTGTTTTGTTAAAATCTGCAGATTTTACAGCAGATGATGGATGTGGCAAATACAGCAAATCCATAGTAATGCTGAAAACGCAGTGGTTGCAGAATTGCACAATTCCAGTAGCCCTTGGTATATTATAACTGTAAAGTGAATGCAATGTTTTCAATTTTTATACATTGCTTGGTTTAGTTTTTAAATACGTTTTACTTAGGAAACTTTCAACAGAATTTAAAAAGAATAAGGAGTGTCAAAATGTAAAGAGAGAAACTTGTCAATGCCTATTTTACTTTTCTCAAGATTCAGGCATTTGGTCTTTTGCAGCAGCCCAGGGAGCAGATTTATGGGCCTTAAGCAGAAGTGTCATGGAAAGTATACCTTCTGCCTCAGATGCCAGTTGAGTGAATGCAGCAGATAGCACTTCCCACGGCCATCAAAGCCTTTGTGTGCCAAAGGTTCTGGTTCATGCAATATGTAGAATGCAGGAAATAAAACAAAAATAGTCCTTAAAGTCTGCTCTTCAGCCACACCCCAGCAAAAATATCAATGTTGTTGCGCTTTTACAGACAAGCTAGGATGGTAGGGAGGAACAGTCCGGGTGGGAGAATTATATGAGGGGCAGAAGTAGCACTCGCTGGCGAGAGCTAGAAACGACATGCACTCTCATGCAGTAATGAATAAATAATGGCTCTGTTCTGCCCTGGAAGTAAAGGAGTGGAGCAGAAAAATAAATGCCACCACTGCGTGCCAACTACAGTTTCTTGCTGGACTCTTTCTGCACCCTCAGATGAAGAGCACAAAACAATGGCCAGTATCAGTGTGAAGATCTCTAAATTGGGACCTTTATAGATGCTAAACCGAGACCATTCCATGGAAATGGGAGGTGGGGCAATGTGAGGAATCTGCATTTATAGCACCCAGCATAATGAGTGGTATCGAAAGTATGCCACTTGTTTTCTGATGGATACTTCCAACTACAGAATGGTCACCTTTGGAATAGATACCAAAGCAGTACCTCCGAAGGTGAAGCATCTGTGAAGGTTGCTTAGACCAAAATGTCTTGCCGGACATGAACAGGCAACATACACTTCCTGTCAAACCTGGATATCAAAGTAGTAGTGCTTCATGAACGTGTGTAATGACGAACGTGTCGCAGCCTGACATTCACCCCAGTACAGAGATCTGGGCCTAAATCCATCGTTTTTTTTGCTCACCATGCCATTCCAGTTTGAACCCAGCCATATGCAAATCAGTCTCGACCCTGTGCCTCATGGGAACAGTCAAGCCCGAACTGCCAGGCCAGGTCCTCCCTGGACTGGAAACAAGCATCCTAGGACCGGTTTCGGGGTGTCACCCCTCATCAGCCAGGATAGCTTGACTCCAGTGGCATGGAGAGCAAGGGTCCCACGTCTGGGCATACCCGTCCCACTCGGGGTGACAAATGCAAAAAGAACAATTGATGGACAGAATGCAGAACAATGTCATACATTCACCCCAGTACAGAGATCTGGGCCTAAATCGATCGTTTTTTTGCTCACCATGCCATTCCATTGGAATAGGAAAATTGTCAAAAACGGGAGTGGAGGTCCGGGTCCGCATTGAACAAAGCGGAAAGGAAGAAACTGAAGACAGATATTTTATATGGCTCTGCTCCATCACTTCCAGGGTGCAATGAAGCCAACGCAAAGGCACAAGGCGCCACCCAGTGGAGTGCAGGAGTACTGCCGATAACATTTCTGGATCCAGTCCGGTGCCTGGGTACGTTTGAAAGGTGAGAAACCTGCGGGAAGTAGTATTCATCAGAAAAGGCTTTTTGGGGATGCTTCACAGCATCTGCAAACAGAATTGACAAAGCCACTAGGTCGAAAAGGCAAAACGTATTGGTTTTGCCAATGCTTGCATAAGTTACACTTGCAAGCACAGCTGTTGATGGACTCTGTGATCCACAGAAAGAGCTTTAATAAACACTACTGAGAGAGGCACTTTGGCTTCGCCCACATGTTGACTTCCACCCTACTCGATTTGACTAGGGCGAAGTTGTGTGCTTCAGTTGAGAGTGCTTCTATTCCACAGATTATGTTCAAAACAGCAGGCCTGAGTTGGTTATGATAAGCAGATGATCAAGCCTGTAGGCAGGACCATCAGCTTGTATCATAACCAACTCAGGCCTACTGTATTGAATAAAATCTGGGTTTTACATTGCGATGCCATGACAAAGTTCATAGGAAGCAGCTTGACATTTTGTACTAGGTGGAAAATACAGTAGAAATAAGTTTTGCACTGGCAAACTTTAATAAATGGAATAGTAAGAGGTTTAGTTTAGGTGGGATGTTTATGTCTGGCCACAAATAAAGCTTGGTGTCTCAGTGGAAGACTATGTGCATGTCAATGTACACTTTGGGTCCGAGTAAAATGTTTGATGGGTTCCTTTAGGCATTCTTTTATTCATGTTAAAGCTAATAGGATTACTTCAATGGTTTTTAAATGTGGCAGCAAAGGCAGCAGGACTCATTTCACAGTGTGAACAGCTTGACCAGCCTACAAACTGCACCTTTTTTCATGATGAAGAAACTCCTCTTTTCCAATAATTCCACATAGGATCATTGCCGTTTTATTTTACGATTAGACCCTGCTGGTGCTCAAACTGTGTCATGGTACGTCACAAATAATAGGAGCAGACTTCATTTGTGCAGTTAGTTGACCCAGTGACATTCTTTTAGGGTTCCTGATTCGCACCCTGCTTCCTCTGCAAGACCATGACAGTTCCACCTGTAAATATCTCATTTCAATTACAGTATTTATTTGCTTGCACATTAAATAACTACTGTTTTATAGAAAAAGTGTCTGCTGGACAATGATTTATTGAAAATTAATTTTGTGTTGCTGTGTTTTGAGTTTCAAGCTCACAGCATCCCCTGAGTGAGGCTTGGACTGCCATGCTAATTAACTTGGAGGCAAGTGACAATAGAGGCGCATGGTCCAGAGATTGAGGACCTCCGGAACAGAGGACCTGAAACACCAGAGATGAAAGAGCCCAACTGACCTATCTGGGTCAAGTAACGTTTGACTGACATTAAACTAATTGCTCAAATGCAATAGGAAGGGATTTTACATTGTGAACTCCCTGCCAAACACCATAAGCAGGTGCTTGACATTTTGAACTTAGACAAGAGCACTAGGAAAGGGTTTTACAAGGTGAACTCTCCTGGGCAAATACAACAGGAAGGTGGTTTATATTTTCAACTGTATGATAATATAATAGGAAGGGAATTTACACTGCAAAACTCTGACAATTTAAATAAGACGGGGATTGATAATTATATGCCTTTCTTGGTCTACACCAGAAAATGTTTGCTATCTCTAGAAGGAGATTTCCGATTCATGTCAATGTATGCTTAGAGTCTTCCCAAAATGTCTGATGGCTTTCTCCAGACAGAGACCACATAGTCATTATTAATTACTTCCACGTTAAAGCCAATAGGCTTGCTTTGATTATTAAATGTGGTGACAATTAATAATGCCGCATGAAATTTTTTAAATATTTGTCCTTTTGAATAAAGTCATTATTTGTCTGTGCATTAAAAAACTTTTCCTTTTAAAAGAAAAAAATGTTAGTGGGACATGGATTTATTGTATGCTATTTATGTAGTATTTAGTTGTGCAGAGATGAATACTTTTTATTTTTAAAAGTAAAAACAATGGCTATAGATTAAGAATTATTGTGCACTTTGCGGTACCAACGCTTTTACTGAACCCCTTTAGCCGCTTTAGTTTGTCCTGACTTTTTTGAAGAACAGTATCAATTCCTGACAAGTAGTAGTAACCGACTTTCACCTTGAACTCGGGAATGTTTTGATTTCAGATGCATGTTTGATGACCAATAACCGTTTAAAGCTGAATGTTTTAAGAGTTCATCCTTTTTAGGGCCTCCATTTGGTAGTCACTGACTCATGCCAAACCACATCATCACCTACTAAAACCAAAAATGTTGGTGTTACTTATCAATGCTGATCTTTCCTTCTGGCCATATGTCAACAAGATAGCAGGTATACCATTTTGAAGCGGTTAAGGAATATCCTTCCTTGCCTTCAAGTTGAAGGGACAACGGTGGTGATCCAAGCAGCCATCTCATCCTGTTCAGATTACAGGAATACAGTCTTGTTAGGCTTATCTAGTGATCATATCAGTTGCCTTCAGACCGTTCATAATACGACTGCAGCGATTTCTATTTAATTTACCTCAGCATGGTTCCGTTGAAAACAAGTTGGACTTCCTTCACTGGTTAATAGTGAATAAATGGATCTTGCTCTAAGACTATGCATGGTGTACAAGGCACTGGCTGGAGCTTGCCCTGAGCATCTCAGCCACATAGGCCCTCTCGCATGCTTTGCTTCGCTTCTCATGCATTCTTGCTTGTGCCCAGGTTCCATCAAATTAGAGCAGGCAGACTCTTTCTTGATTCTAGCTCCTATTCTTAGTACAACAGAGTAAAAGACTACGCCCATAAGACGATGGTCGAGGCGATCTTTTTAACACTACTATCCACCAGGCAGGCAATAGGGAATCTAAACACACAAAACTGTTACGGTAATCAACTTTTCTTTTTTGCAGTGCAGATCTATTCTGGATTAAAATGATTTGCTTCAATTGAAAAATAAAATATCACCTAAAGGGGTAAGCGGAAACAGCAGGTTGTATCATACAGACTTTAAAAAAAACTATTCTGTGCTCTACTGTGACCTTTTTTCTTATGACCAGGTTTACAAGAAAGGTTTGCAAATGAGTGATCAGACGGCCAAGTGGCTGTCCTGCATAGGTCTGATAAAGGAACATTCCCAAAAACTGCAAGAAAAGGCAGCTTTTTTCCCCTCAGGAATGTTCTAAGTCTAGAGGTTAAAGGCTTATTAAAAAGAAAAAAGATGTAACATATAAACATATACTCAACAATCAATCTTGGTACTAGTCTCTACGTAACTGTCTTTCCTGGAAAGTATGGAGCATGACAGGCAAGGAACAGATGTGTCTTTGTTATAGCTTTAGCCTTTTTTATGGAACATACAACACTCGCTTGACATCAAATACACAAAGCTTTTTCCTTTGTAAAATGCGGTATAGGAAATAAAAAAATACAGATTTGCCATATGATGAATATAAAGAGACGACACATCTCTGAGATAAATTTAGGTAAACAAAGAAGAAAACTTTATCTCAATATACCTCTAGATCAGTTTGTCATATCGCAAGTGCCTGAATTCCACTCACCCTGTGTAATGAGGTGATAGCCACTCAAAAAGCCACCTTCGGTATTGAGTCTCCAAAGGCTCAAATGGCAGTTTCATTAACAGGATAAGACTGTATTTAGGGTCCATCAGGGTGAAGCAGCATGCCGCGAAAGCAAAGTTGTTTGCCTCTTTAAAAAGGCTTTTATAACTAGGATATAAAATTAAAGATAGTCAGCACCCTATGTATAAGTCTATTTTACTGATGAGTATACTCAAATGGTCTTATAAACCACCTGGCTACCTAACAAATATACTGAAGTATGTTTGAAATGCATCAGGGCAACTGTTAGACATCAAGAAATGAAAGCGATGTGGCTGGCCTTTAAGCTTCCATTCAAGTATCCATGCATCTTTGGGGTATTGAAATTTTAAGATATTCTTCTGAGGCTAGGCTGTCAAGATTAACAAATTAAGATCTGAATGGAAGACCTGTCCCTGGTGCAGAAACAGTAAATATTATAGCGATATGAAACATGAGATGAGAACCCCAAGGCTGGAACTATGAGTACAGTGGAACTGGGTTGGCATATGAAAAGGTCCTTAATCAACTGATAAGACTGTGCAATACCCTGTGGCAAAACTTGTGAATACCAGGTTGGGACATGAATGCTCCCTGCAAGGTAAACAGGTGTGTTCCCCCTGTATCATTGTGAGAAAGTGCCCTCTTTCTGCATGGTATGCCCCCACTTTTTGCTGAATTGCTGATGTTCTTTGACTGAGTGTGCCCTGGGTTCCTGCTAATCAGGTGCCCAGGGCCTATGTTCCTTCCCTAAAACTGCATTGAAGCCTAAACCCAATTGGCAACTCTGGCCACATGTCAGCCCCTGGTAAATGGTACCACAGGTACCCAGGGCACTGTGACCAGAGAAGGCCTCTAAGGGCTGCAGCACTTATTGTGCCACCCTTAGAGGCCCTGTACCCTAACACTCACACACTGCCTTTGCAGGCTGCGTGTCTTAGTGTAGAACAAAGTGAAGAGTCGACATGGCACACATCCCTGTGTGCCATGCCCACAAACCACTGCCCTGGCATATATCAGTCACCCCTCTAGCTGGGTGCCCTATGCCAGTGGTGAGGGTACAGGTGCATGAGCCCTGTACCCAAGTCCATTCCTGGGCACTGTAAGTGCAGTGCTGCCATTAAGAGTATATGGTGCTGGGAGTTTGTCATTACGAACTCCACAGCACCATGATGGCTACACTGAAGACTGGTAAGTTTGGTATCAAACTTCTCAGCACATTAAACCCACACTGATGCCAGAGTGGGATTTAATGTAAAATGCACCACAGAGGGCATCTTAGAGATGCCCCCTGAAACTCGACCAACTTCTAGTGACCTGACTGAGTGGCTGCTTAGGCTGCCACCACCAGACATGTTTCTGGACCCCTGGGTCGAGAGCCTGCTGCTCTCGGGGGCCTGAAACCATGCACATCCTGGGACGAGGTGCCAAGCCTCCTCCCCCAGGATGGGCAGGGTTCACGAAGGAGAAGCTTCAAAGGCATGCCGCCTTTGTGAGCCTCTCCAGACCAATTGCTGCTTTCAGCAACTGGTCCCCACTGGTTCTACCCCCCACTTTGGGCGGGAGAACCGGCGGGAAAAACGAGTGAGGAAGGGAGCTGTGCCCACCTCTGCCAACTCCACCCCTCAGGTGGGGGAGGCGAGGTGAAGCACAACCTCGAGTCCCCGCCATCTTGAGGATGGGGGGACCCAGCCAACCAGGGACAGGCTCCTGCCCCCCTCCCACTGGAGAGTGGCAGAATAGGGGGTGTACCCACCCCAGGGAAGGGACCCATTGGTCCCTGCCCTTTTCCTACCTGTAACGCCCCTAAATTTAGTATTTAGGGGGCACCCTGAACCTTACTTCCGCAGATCCAGCTTACCTACAAGAAGAAAAGAAGAAGGACGAAGAGCCGTGCAGAGCTAACAAGAGGACGACACCCACTGACTTGGCCCCAGCCCTAAAGGCCTGTCTCCCCTCGAACCTGCTCCTGCGAAATCCCGGCGTGTCCAGCAGCCAGCAACCTCACAAACCCCGGAGGACCTGCCTGCCTTCACTTCCAAGACTGTTTCTCCCGTGAACACCGGACGTGTTTAAACTGCAGCTTCTGGCTCCGGCTGGACACCGTGAATCCAGCCCACTCTGCACCCGCCGAACCCGGCCCGAGCTCGAGTGGAAAAACACCACGAGGAGGTCACCCCGGCGATCCTGACCCGAGATCCGGTGACTCCTGACCTGCCTCAAGCCTCCAGACTACGCCTGCAGCCTCAATACAGAGGATCCCCTCTACCGCGACCAGTGTGGGTAAGAAAATCCGACACTAAAAGGCACCCCTGCACCCAGCGCCCCACGGCCTTGTGTGCCCAAACCAACGGTGCCTAACCAACCCAAGACATCCCAACTTACCCCTCGAAGTGGTGGTCGCACCCAGAAGATCCTCGTCCCCGAGCCTGCAGTGCTTCTTCAAACCGGAGTTTCTCCATAGAAAACAGGGCGTCCGACGCCGAAACAGCACTCTGCACCCGGCCGCCCCAGTGCCGCTGAGGGTGCACTTTTTGTGCCAACTTGTTTCCCCAATTGCCCGGACCTAAACCCTAGGAGCTTTGCTCCCACAAACCCAGTGGCCTGCTTGCCAGCAGACACCAGCCGGAGACCCCCTATCCTCCATAGGATAACATTGGGCCTCAACACTCTGCACCCGGCCGCCCTAGTGCCGCTGAGGGTGCAACAACAGTGCATCACTGACCCTGGGGGAACCCTTGTTCTAACCCCAGAACCTTAACTCCCACAGTCGTTTACTTACCTGCAAACCGATAACCTGTTTTTCCTCCATAGGATAACATTGACAATTTTTCTTCCAAAAAACGACTAAGTGTGGAGTTTTGAAAACTAAAGATATTCTTTAAAAATTGTACAATTAACCAAAACGTGTTTTCTCACCTGTTTGCAGGAAATGTCCCAGTGCTGAATCTAGGCATCCAGCACTGAGTTAGAAAAAGTAACGTAAAAGTAACCTACCTGCAATTTACTGAAAAAGCCTATTCATTCCAATGTACTGTATTTGCTAAGTGTTGCATACTACTGCTCCCCTGTAAATCAAACAAAGTACAATTACTATTGCATTTTTCAACTGTTCTATATCCAGTAACTTATTACTGAAAAGTATTTAATGCTTACCTGTGCCAGGCTTGCTTGGTTCTAAAAATAAACAGTATATTTTTATACAAAAACAATTGGCCTAGAGTTCAGTTCTTGTGTGTGTGAATTCATTTGCTGACTGAGTGTGTACATCAAATGCTTAACACTGTCCTCTGATACTGCCTTACTGCTCGACCAAGCTACCACTATTAGAGAGTAAGGTTCTATCCATCTTTAACCTCTGCCTACCTTTGGGGACTCTTGGACTATACACACTGTACCTCACTTTGGTGCAGTATATATAGAGCCAGTTTCTTACAATCATCAATTATTTTGGCCTTGGCATCACAAAAATCTAGCATGTGTGCACAGGCCTAAACCTGTCCCTGGTAATGCAAGGTCCGGAACTTGTACTGGGACCTGGAGAAGCACTCAAAACATTCCCATATAATGGGTTTAGGGTCCATGCCCTGGGAGAATCAGGTAAAGCAGTGGTGGTAGTGTACAGAGCTTAGATACTTTAGGAGTGTGACCACAGGTTTTTCTGTGTTGGGGAGAGGAAAGTCTTGCTGGTCTCAAGTAAAAACCAGCTTTTATATGAACCCCAGAACCTTGCGCAGACGTTCCATTTGTGGGCTAAGTGCGTGTGCATGCAGTGAGTGTTTAACACGTGTATGATAGTAGGACTTTGGGTGTGTTAGGAGTCAGAGTATCAGAACCAGTGGGACTCATTCTGGCTGGCCTCTAGCTTAGCATGCCACATGTCCCAGGATCATTTAACTTCTACAGACAATGGAAGTATATTACCACAACCTTAATCAACTAAGAAAGAATGTGAAGATCAAGACACAGATGTGAGGAAGGATGGAGACAGCGATGCCTTTAGAAATTCAATGAGGACCTGGTTAGCAATGTGATGTGTGGGACTGCAGTTTGTTGATCAAGGTGAGGCAGCTTCTAGGCAGGCACTGTGCTTTTGTCTGTCCCAGATTACTGCTTCAGGAAGGCTGATGCCAGAAGCAGAGATCTTAAAATTCAAGCAAGAGCAGTAACCATGAGCAGTCCAGCACCGCAGCAATGACCCAACGGGCTTGGTGGTGGTACCAACTCCAGACAAATCACGCATGGGAACTGCTGATAAAACCAGATTTCCGGTCCAAAGTCCACACCTGCCAAATGAGCAGACTTTTTTCATCCTGGCTCAGAGGCTACATCTGCCCGTAATGAGCCCCTTCAAATCCGAGCCCAGAAGCTGCATCTGTCATGACAGGCAGCCACCAACCAGGCCTGTTGTGCTGCTCATCTGCTGTGGCCCAAGCCCTAAGTAAAGCTGCCATCACGGGTCCATGTCAGCGGAGCCACCACTAAAAGAATTGTCCAGGACCTTCCTGCGGTCCTCCTGACATTCACTAGCTGAATGATGGGCACTGGGCTGCTGTTTACTTCAGAAAGCACTACATACTCAAAAATATGTTAAATAAACGGGAAAGAGTTTATTTGCAGGCTTACTGAAGTAAAAGAAAAGAAGCAAATAAGGTGTCCTGTAAAACATAATTTAGGGACACATTAATTTTTCAAAACATCTTGCAACAAACGTATTAAAATATGACAAACTTCAAAATTCAAAAAGTGTATTTCATTAACATGCATATGTGTATTTCATTAACATGCACCTTAGTACATCAGAAGAATTTTATTTAAAACTAACCATTTTCAAAAATTAATGTAGAAATGTTCATGCCTTTTCATACCCGGACAACAATTTCAATAGTGAACTAAGAGGCAAGTCAGTTGCTACGTGAAACCCTCTGGGTTATCAGGGTTATTATACATGGACAACAGTTTATTAAATAAAACACAAGAGGTTGGTACAGCATATATCATGAACTCATGTATTTCTAGGTGCTCTTATAAGTCATAGTGAAGAAAAAGAAGGCAAAGTGAAATTAGGCATTTGCCTAGGATCAAACAATTGGGTCAAGTGGGAATGCCGGGATTGACCCTAGGTGTCTGGTTTCACGTTGTGCAATTCTATTTCAATTCAATCATCAAGTTACTTCCTTTTTACATTTGCCCCTCTCAAGGTAATAAGCAGAAAAACGTACCCCAAGGTGCAGTAGAGGGATAGCAATTCAGATACAATGCAGTACTGTCAAATCTATGACTCTTCTAGAGACTAGGGGCTTAATTTAAAGGGCAGTATGGAAAGAAGCCCTCAAAAGAACTTACATGATTTACTGACCACACCATGTATGCGATTCACTTCCCCTATGCCCATCCTAAACCCCCACTCTCACCGTGCTGCCATTAATTCGGCCTTCTGGCATGCTACAGACCATAGTTTGTGGCCATTGGGGAAATGTTGCGAGTACCCATGGTCCAGGAGAATGCCCACCACTTTTGCATGACCACAGCAAAGTGAGCAGGTAATGGAGCTAGACTCACACAATGTTAGGCAGCTGGAAAACAGACTTACTTGAATAATCCCATTTCCATGAGAAGAGATCAACAGAACTGCACTTGCACCTAATCTATGCTTATGCTTGGGTAGGAGTCTCACAGACACAATATAAGCTCCTAGAACAAGGAGAGCATGCCACAGAGCATAAAAAAGCTTATCTAGGAATCGCAGTTGGAATCGCAACCCGTAGCTGAGCCCCACAGTCTTGTGTATTAAGTTTTGCTTTATCATACTCCTTTCTTTTTACTAAGATAAGCACTAGTCTGGACAATGCATTACTGCATCCTTTGGGACTGCGGAACTCTGTCTGCACTCTTGTCCCTGACACAAACTCCCCAAGAAACTTTTGAAGGGTCGCCATCGCTAACCTAAGAGTCATGTGCAGAAGTGGTGTACTTTGCCCTGTTTGCAGAGTATAGCCATAGGATAAGATCTGGAATGAAGTGAAGATTAGTATTAAAGACCTAAAGTTTACTGGAAATATAGCCCTGCAGCATAAGGAGACCAAGGCAGGAATTGATTGCCTGGGGGAGGATACGCTGTCCATTGTGTGTTTAATTCTGTGCCTGGAGAATCTTTCATCGCCAGCCCTGGGCGCCGGCAATCGTGTGGTGTGCTGACAATTACCTCCCCAGCCCTTTGATCAGCAAAGGTTGAGCAGTCGCAGGAGCAACAGCTGGGGACGACAAGAACCCTTTGCTGGAATTGCACCCGCCTTCAATCTATGCTATATAAGCGCGAGGGAGTCCCGCTGTGCGGGATGCGCCCAAGCGAAGAAAAGGCCAAGGGTGGGCCCGTCCTGTGCCCGTCATTGACCGCAGGATGGAAGACAACGGAGATGGGTGCGGGTTGGCAAAAAGTTAAAAGTCTAAGAATACACATAAATCTGCAAGGGAAAATTGTGTACTTGATAGGATCGATAACCTTTAGGAAAAATGCGAACAGATTCTGGTTCCGGAACCTATTGAAGTACACAGAGAGAACCTGGTTCTCCTACCGGCCGTGCAGCCGAAAATTGTCGAAGAATACCAGGGAGGTTTCTGAGGTCAAGGCTGCAGGGACACGATCTTTCCATCGAAGCCCAGAACCACCACCACGCCCACGTCCTACTCTTGTCTTTCAGCCCCTTCTCCTCCACCAGTTATTACTACCCCAGACTTGCACTATGAAACCGTTTTCTGCAACAATTGTTTAGCTCGTTTGTGTGAGCTGCAGAGAACTGACAGTAACCCTGGTAATGCTACTAATGATTTTGAATGTCAAATGACTGGTATAGCAGCGTCTGATAGCTTTACTGCCAATGAGGTTTCACTTATTTCTCTTGTACAAGCCTTGAAGGAAGAAGTGGCCATTCTAAAATCTCTGGTCTCCTCGTTGACTTCCACAGTTAACTTGTTATTAGCTTCTAGCAGGCCCTCAGCATTTCCAATCCCCCCCCCCCCCCCAACTACATCCTACACTTCCTGTGGGTCTTTATCTTTGGCTCAAGTGCCAGCTATTAATCCAGCACTAAGAACTCTAGAGAATTATTCTGCTAGGCCAGAAGAAAGGAGGGAAGACTTTCCAAAAATATCAAATATGGGTACCCCTGGCATGCAACATCTGCCCCTTAAGGAAAATTTGAACAATTATGCCTCTGTCCATGCCCATAGAGGATCATATTATAACAACCAAAAAAATAACGCATACCTAGGCAGGAGTAAACATGCAATCTTAGGCCACATTACGATGACCAACATCCCTAGGTTGACCCACCCCTCATCGACAGACAAAAGAAACCCTCAAGAACAAAGCGACACACTGGATTCATCATGTTCAGGGCTGCCGCTCACTTATTCGAGATGACATTAGTGCGAAAAGGTCAGGATGTAGTAGCCCTGGGTTTGATAACTCAGATTTAATATTGACCACCTTTGACTTGGCAATTAACTCAGTGGAATTAGACCATAGGACCTCCCCGCCTAGTAAATCTAAAACTCAATTCAAATACACTGTCACAAGGCCATGCAAGCACTCAGACACCTATGTCACCACTTAGGCGCATTGACTGACTCAAGAAGGTACCATATGTGCATACACATACATTTCAGACCACTCCAACTAATGCTAGCCGTCCTTTTATTGGGGAGAATAGTGTGGAGCCAGTTCATGCATTAAGTAATACCTCTCCTAGCAGTAATGTAACACTCTTTGATAAGCCGTAACTTTAACTGTTCATTTCCCCCCTCCTTCGAATGGGTGTACATGTGTTAGCACTGCTTTTATAAATGACCCTATTCCCCACGATGCCCCATACGGGAATGCACTTGCATGTCCTGTTAGCCCGAAAGAACATCTCCTGGCATCCAATGGCAAAACTAGTACAGTATCAACAGTCTCAGGGAACATAGCGGGCTGGAGGAACAAATTGCTGCAAGAATATTGGGGGCTTTTATTGATAAAGGAGATGTTATTATGTTTCAGGAAACTTGGGGTCTAAAAGCAATCCACAAAGCTGGCGTTCAGACCTATTTTGTACCAGCTACAAGTTCACAAGCAGGCAGACCCTCTGGGGGACTAACATGAGTCAATATTGCCCTACGATGCCGGGTGAAACAGTTAAATTTAAATTCACCAGATAACCTAGGTTTGGAACTCCTATCTTGGAATGGGAAAAAAATCATCTTATATGTTTACAACAGAAGTTCCCCAAAGTCAACTCAGTCTACAGCCCTGCTGGTACTAAGAGATTGTCTAAAAGGACTAGATAGAAATGTTGCTGTTAAAGTGGGAGGAGATTTTTATGTCAAATTTGACCCGCCAGCCCTCATTTGAGGCATCGTGTATGAAGACCAAGCCCAAGTCAGTCCTCAAATTCACAGCCCCTGCGTAAAATCATTGACGAAAGTGGTCTTGCAGATAATAGACCTCATTATGCGGTCATATCAGAGCTTATAATGGTCGCACACCTTCTGATCTATAATTAAAGCCCACCTTTAAAAGGGGCCACTACTTAAGCAACATGGATCACACATTCTTAGATTTATACTTCTGTCCGAATCTTATTGATGTGGAAGTGTTAGAACGATACGAAAGTGATAATTTTACTTTATTACTTACCCGTCGAGGCAAGACTGACACCCCACAGGCCTGGAGCCTAAAGTACAAATAGGGAAACTAACTGTTACCAACAACAGGATAAATGTCAAATGGGAAACAATAGCCTTAAATGAGACAACTTATGCACAACTTTATTATAATTTGGGCGTAACCAAGTCAGAAATGGTTGACCAAAATGTGCGGATTTCCATACCTGATACGCAGCCTACTTGGTATGATAAAGACTGTAGAATATCTATGTCTAACCTAATTAAAGCCATTTAAAGCAATGTTGCAAGTGATATCAAGATAGCCAGGAATAAATACAAGGAAGCCCAGAGGCAGGCACAAATCACATTGGACACAATTCTCTGGGGAGAAAGAATGGATACTGTTCATGACGGAAACCAAACTGCTTTCTGGCATCTGATTAGCCATTGTAGAAAAAGCAAATAAGATGAGACCCGACAGTAATATTCTCCTGAAAGATTGGACCAGCCACTTCCAATCTTTTATACAGTGGGAGCAATAGGGTTTAAGATACATCTAACTACGCAGATCAGGTAGGATCACTTCTTGATCAAGACACAAAATACTCTACTGAGCATGCTACGCTAACAAGGGAGTCCGATGATTACTTGGGCTTCCTTACTCTGACGGAAACACAGTGCGCGATTAGTGACCAGAAAGTAGAGAAAGCCCCTGGAAAGGATAAAATCCCTGCAGAACTATTCAAAGCAGAACTTGATATTTGGACACCATACCTGAATTGCATCTTTAATGCCATAATAGCAGGTGTTCAAATACCTGCTACCTGGAGAGGAGCAGAGATAGCACCAAAAAGGGTTCTAAATCTACCCAGCTAATTATCATCCGATCAGTTTAATTGACATAGTTCAAAAACTATTCTGTAGGCAAATACTGAACCACTTATTGACATGGATTGAGGACAATAAGATCCACTCAGTTTCAAGCAGGGTTCCGATCGAAGACAACTACAGTGAACTAGGTTTTTAGATTCAGCTGCTTAGGTGGAAAACAGTGGATATTAACCAAGGAAGCCTTTACGTCGCATTTGTTGACCTGAAGGCAGCCTTTGACATGGTAATCAAAACCAACAAGACAAAATATATGGCCATTCACCCGTAGAGGCATTTCAAAAGGGTTCTCAGGTTGGAGGGAGCAAATCTTTAAAGAGTGACAATTTGACTATCTGGGCACAAACTCATGGGCTAGTCAGATAGCGAATAGTTCTCTCATTCACAACCATTGGGCTTGGCAAAAAAGACATCTTTTCATCCAGTATCCCCATTACTTGAAATATGGAGAGCCCAAGCCGCAGCTGCCGCAATTTATGGCGCTGACCTTTGGGTCTGTAGTAGTGTTAACTCACTGGGGGTTGCAGAAAACATTCTTGAGGACAATACTCAAACTCGCCCAAAGTACCCCAGTTATCTTTAAGATGGACCTAGATATTTATTCGATAGTAGCGACAGACAGACTTAAGCCAATTCTTTACTGGGTAAGGATCTGGTTGACGGAAGAATTGGAACCCTATGGGGCTGGATTATTGGAAATTCTGGGTATATCGAGATTAGTGAATATTCTCCCATGGTTAAAATATGTAAAAGACACTAACCAGATTGTGCTTGACTAACCTCTGGAACCAGTCATCTCTTATCACTTCGTCCTCCACTAAGTTGGTTAAGACCACTTTCTGGGCAAAAGAAAAGAAATGTACCCAACCATTACACTTGGGAACACTATCAAATAGATTTTTAAAGTTTAAGCCAGCACCAAGGTTTGAGCCCTTCGCCAATGTAATAGATCCTCCCTTTACAAGGTCCTTATACACGAGGTTTAGACTGGGAACCCTACCACTTGTTTCGGTAACTTGCAACTGGAGGGGGTTTAATGTAGGCAGCAAAGTTTGCTAAGCCTGTAAGAACTCAGAAGTCTGATGCGCCCCCCCTTTTATTCTTTTGCCCTTTTTACTCCAGGCAACGTAAACAATGGATAGTGCCCCTCTGCCAGAATTTGGTCATCCGGTAATACAAAGTAGCATTAAGAACATGCAGGTCAGATACAGCATCGTTCATTGTCTTTTCTGTTGCAAAATACCTAGAATTTATTTGGCCTGTCCGGTCTAAAATTAGTTCTGATCTGATACATTGCAATACTTTGATTGCTAGGTTCCATAGGATATATAGACAAGATTTCAAGAAAGAATAGCCAATTTGTACAGAGGAGGAATGATGTATTCTCTTAAAACGGTATTTTATCTAGGCACTTTACACTAATTGTATGACATTTTATATTTTTATGGAATTTTAACATTGAGTGAAAATTGCATTTTTATGGTTTATTTTTTTTGTTAAGGTCTCTGGCCAAAATAAAGTGCTTAATGATGATTGCTTGGATGAATATCAATTCAAACCCCTGAATCTGCACATCTAAACACAGTACATAACAGACATACAGCGTCAGCATACACGACTGCCTCAAACTTGAAGATTATCACCTGCTTGGATGTGATCTCTTTTTAGATTCCTAACCTCTTCACATATAATAAAATACCCACTTATATGCACTACATTTGGATCAACACTGATTTGGTGAGCATGGTGCAACACCACTCTGCCAAATTATCCGCAGCTTAAATCCAAATTTTAGTGACAGTCACAGTATGCAGCAGCAGGTTACAGTGTCCAATAGTACACACAAACTAGTTGGTTCAATTTGCAGAAATTGGATAAACAGCCATGTCATGAGTTAACTGCTGAGAACCTCTTTAGTTTCAACATATTTTAAAAATAAGTTTTTGTTCTGTCACTGACTATTTGAGTAAATAATACATACAGGACAAGCCCCACAAGAATCTAGGAGCTGTGCCTCTTGGAGCTCTGACCGACAGGAGCAATATTTATTTTGATCAAGATGGAACAGATATTTGAAGCGGCTAAGCTAAGACCCAGAACTGCAATCTATTAACAGCAGTCACAAATTTGCTATGCAAAGACAGCATCTAGAAATTAAATTAACAGACTATTTTACCCTAAAATCTAAACCATTTTTCATTTTTAATGTGAAGGAAAATCAGTTGAAATAAAACCTTCTAGGAACCACAGCCACTCTTGTTCCAGAGAAGATTAACATTCCTACCCGTCACCTCAAATTATAGTCTGAACAAGCCCATTAAAATGATATGCAATTTGTAAACAAACAAAAAAAACACAATTCAATATAAATTTTTACAAGCGTATCCCATTTTGATAAAATAGAAAAAACACCAAGGCTGCAAGACAGTCCATAGGAAGCCCATCCAAAAGAACCTATTTTTATCAATTGACCGCGCTGCAATCTCATAGCGCTCCACTTTAATTTTCTATAGTTTTAAGTGCAAAGAACAAATCAAAGTGGCATTCAGTAAGACAGATACAAACAGGCAGCAGTTGCAACACATTCCCATTACCGTTTTGCGCATAAACAATCACAAAAGTACATTGACCGAAAACACTGTCCTCAACTAATAAACCAAGTTAATATCTTGAGTGAATTTTAAAACGGAAATGAAACCAAACTAGTTTCCCACTTGTAATTTAAAAAAAAAAAAAATAGGCCCAATATCACAAAAAACAAAAACTACTCAGACTCAATACACTCTAAAGCGAAGGTAAAAGTAAACCATCTTTCAAGAATACTACAACAACTTATATGCCGTAACCACAATGTCAATCGAGATGTATGTGATTAATATTTACATACCACCTACCGCCTTAAAATGTCCCATTAACACTTAATAAGCCCACTGGAAAGAAAAATATCAGATTCTGAAGCCCATTCACGCCCTGTAAGCTTAAAAACTCAGACCCGATGAATTTCCTGCCCTATTTGATAAACTGTGGAACTCTCAATCAGCTAAAGCTCAAAGTACAGCAGCAGAGCAACTATGGCAGTGATAAAATAAAAACACAAAAGGTGATAGGAGGCTCGTGGGAGAACTCCAACCCATGGTTCTTTTGCCCACCATGCCACCTCAATTTTGACCCAGCCTTATGCAAATCAACCTTGACCCTGCTTGAACAGAACCGTCCATCCTGAAGATGGACGGGGAGAGGATGTAGCCTTACGGCTAGAGCAGTCGACCTCGAAGCTGGGGAACCGGGTTCGAGTCTCGGTAACGACACTCAACATCCTGTGATTCTGGGCAAATCACTTAATCTCCCCGTGCCCAACAAAAATTAATGTGTCCATCTGTAACGAAACTGGTGCTCATCTAAAGCGCTCTAATACCCGATGTCTCGGGTCTAGTTCGCGCTATACAACTAAAAAAAAAAAAAAAAAAAATGCCAGGCCCTTTCTGAAGCTGAACATCTACTATCTAACTATCCTAATGATCCCAAATGAAGACAAAAATCCCATAGTCAAAGTTACCTACCAATACCCTTCATTAATATCTACAGTAAAATGTATGCCAAGGGTCTTGCAGTCAGACTAGAATCAGTCTTTCAGAAAACACACACACCTTAAACAGACTAGCTTTATGAAGGGAAGGTTCTCCAGCCTCAATGTACGACTCGTGCCATGTCACTGAAAAGGCAAAGTTGGTTTCCTGCCCAGTCACAGCTGTGCCACAGGACAGGCCTTTGATAAGCTGTCATGGATTTTTCCATGTCCAGTGCAACAAAAATGTAAATTTGAAGTGATCCTTATTAGCATGATCCTATTATTTCAAGGCAGCCGGTCTGCTAGGCTTAGGACAAATGTTACACTTTCCAATTAGACCAAGGCACTAGAAAGGGAAGCTCATTATTGACTAGAATATTTCTTCTGGAAACTGAACCATTACTAGAAGCATTAAGGGCGAATGACATTAGTGGGAATCAAATTTGTCGCTCACACTGCTGCCATTTTGATCTTTACTGCTGAGACCGACTGTGCAATGCCTTTGTTCCTAGGAGAGATCAATGAATGCCTGATGGTAGCAGGATATACATAAAACACAGATAAACCCGAGGTCTGCACCATAAATGTTACTGTTTTTGAAATGTCAGGTATGAGCCAATTATGATGACAAAATATTCAAGGCCTTTTGGAAGAGTTGTCCATGTAAAATATATATATGCTGGCAGGGTAAGGTGCAGTCAAAATAATGGGAACTCCCATTGCAAATTATCTACTGATCACCCTTCCTGTTACTGTGTCAGATAATTTCAGCAAAAGCCTTGATCTGGCTAGCACAAAATTGCTACAGAAATCCAAAAAGCCCAGGCTTTCTTAAAAGAAATAATACGAGACCAACTGGTGCGTCCAGTGATCTGGAAGGCCTCTTATAAATACAAACAAGCATTTACAATGTAATAGGTCTCGCAATTGCGAGTTTTTGAGCTATTGGCATTGTAAATGGCAATGCCTTTATAAAAAATTCAAGGCATTGTCATTTACAATACCAATAGTTCAAAGTTTTGCTAAAGCAATACCTATTGTATTGCAGAGCGCGGTTTTAAAGAGAACGCGGTGTCTCTGAAGCGTGCGCCGCGCTCAGTAATAAAGTTTTAAAAAAATAAATAAATAGAGTGCGGTGTCCCTGAAGCGGACGCCGCGTTTAACATCAAAGTTTTAAAAATAAAATTTTAACTGAGCGTGGTGTCCCTAAAGCGGGCGCCGCGCTCAGCATGCAAATACAAACAAGCATTGGCATAGCCAATAGGTCTCACCTTTGGGACCTTATAAGTGTTTAGCCATGAAGCATATTATCCTGGGTGCTGTGCCACCAGGGATTGAAGAGCTATAGGAGAAAATCAAGTGAGAAAGACAGAGTCAATTAATGGAGTGGGGAAGACGGAGGAAGAGAGAAAGGTAGAGGAAAACAGAAAGTAAGAGAGCGAGTTTGTGGGAAAAGGAAAGTGTCAGGTGGGAGAGATGAGATGCAAAGGTCATAAGAGACCCATAATGTGTGAGAACACCAACCAGGCCTGACTTTCACCAAACACCACTTTGCATTATGGGACTTGTAGTCCCACAATTACACAGGGAGGCTTGCAACTACAAGCCAGGCAATACAGAATGATTGGGAATTAAAAAAAAACACGATTGGGTCAGGAAGAGTAGGCAATGACTATCCCAATAACACGACGACTGATCAACTCGCAGAAATGATGACTCGATCGACGAATCGTGGAGAGTACAGGATGGAATGGGCAAGGCGGAAGTGGGCAGGAAAGGGTGCTAATCTTACCAGCTACAACCTGATTATACATACATTCATCCTCAGGTGACAATGTTCAGGAGCACGCGATTGCCCGACAAATCAACAGTAATATTAAAAGAAATTTGGATAGTTCAATTAAGATCTCTATATTCTTGTGCCTTTTATTTTTATATAAATATAAAAAAAGAATTGTAATAAAATGAAATGTGGACATCAGAGTGTTCATGTGCTTGACACTTTCGAGTGTCCACGCAACTGCGATTGAAGGCGTCCTTGGGGCCTGTATTTTTTATAGAGTGACAACTGCATTGCATGTGTCTTCCCTGCGTGTGTCTTTTCGGTACAGGCTAACGCACACGTGTGCGGGGAAAAGGTAAGAACTCCAACCCCCACCCCTACAGTGACGACAGCACGTCGAAGACGAGCTTCTCCAATTAGATACTTGCAACTCACACCAATACATATTTGTAATACACATGACTGAGGAGACACGCATTTTAACTTGTGCATACTGACAGAAAACAACATACCGGACCATCGATGTATAAACTAAGTGCGTCTTCACGTGAACCATAATACACATTATGGTCATGCATTTGCCCATGCCTTCCCTTTAAAAACGTGTGTCACAGGCATGCACTGGGCACTCTAAAAAAGTCTCGTGCTTCTGGAAGACAGGCACAGAAAATAATTCTAGAAAGCCCCTTTTCCTGTTAGCCAGTCACATGCCTTCTGTCCAGCGCCTGTTCAAATGTTGAGGGATGCTAGTGCGCGACAGAGAGCTGCTGAGGCTGTGTCTGTTTCTTTGTTAGGGGGTATCGCTCTACCAAACAAATCCGTCCACAGTATATTATTGTCTATAATAAAAACATGTTAATTGTGTTTTTGAAAATCACTGAAATGTGTCAATGTCCAGATCTGTTTTTAAAGGTTTACCGTTTATAGCATTTTACGGCGGATTTGTCAGAAGACGTTATCAGTGTGTTAAATCGTTTAAATGTGCCGAAGGGCATTAACCGTGTACCGGCATGCGGTATTTCTCACATTTCAAACCAACAGTCCGCCTGCTAGCAAAGTAAAAGACATAAATAAAACAAATAAGCAAATAAAAAAAAGCGCGGCCGCTAAAGTGAAAGCGACCGCGCTGTGTTTAATTATCCACGACGAGGGAGGAATGCAGCTGCCACAGTGCTCGCCGCTGCCCGCTCCCGAGACCCAAACGCTGTGGGAGTGAACGTTTAGAGAAAAAGCGGGACATGCACCCGTCTTTGGCCAATTGCGTGCTTTCATTATTGAAAGCCACACGCAAAGGCCAATGGAATGTGTGGGAGTTGCCAGACCCACACGGAGAAGTCTCTGGGAAGTTTGGAGTGCTCACAAGAAGCCTCCCATAGAGCAGCGCATGCGCGCTGCGCTAGGCTCGACCTAAAAAAAGCAGCCGCCATTGTCACCATCAGTGTCTAAAAACTAAATAGTGCTCAGCCACTTATAATGCAGACCGTGTAACAAGCCAAGTAAAAGGTCCAGTCGTTATGGGCGGTTACAAATGCAGACAAGGCGGTACCAAGGAGGGACTAACAACCCTATTTACGAATCAGAAGCCAGCATTTAAGAAGGACAATGACAAGCCAATGACAAATATGGGCGGAGAGTGGGTGGGGCTTCCACTGCATACTCTATTACAGCATGCCTTGCAGAGCGAGCAGCGCGTGTGCGCTGCTGCTAGGATCGACCTAAAAATAATAGGACATTGGTGACTGCCGAACGTGCTTAGAAGGGGACAAGTTGGCAAACAGTCTGGATTAGGCATCACATTTGACTGTCCATTAACTTGATAGGTGCAGCTGTAACAAACAGCTCACTAATGATACAAACCCTTCTCCCTCCCCTTAAGATGGTCAATGCACTTTAATGATACAATTTGGTTAGGAACAAAAAGTATCTTTTACTCCCATCACCTCAGTTCCTAGATTAGTCAGTTCAATGGAATGGATGCATAGGAATTCAAAAACTTCGACTTGGGTTAAATTATCAGAGGGTGAAAGGAAAAAGGTACGTTTAAGCACCAAATTTGCTGATAAAACACGCCCTTGAGGGTGGTGAGGGTATATCACTATTGTGGGATGGAAATCTGGGGACTGGTCTTATTATGAAAGTATGGGAATACTTAGGTATATTTATACACCAGCAATAAAACATTCTGAAAATGATGGGCTGAACTGCACGTGTAGGGTCCAAATTGGTTGAAATGTTTTGGGATCGCAGTAAAATTGATATTACTACTGGAAGAACTCAGGGTGCCCAGTGAGAAATAAAGAAAGGTAGCTATGCCTTCGTTTCTATGACAGTAGGTAGAAGTGTGATAAATACACATTGGAAAGATGAAAATTCACCAACTCAATTGGAAGCTTAAAACACAAAGCCAACAAAAAGATGTCAACCACCCACTATAAGTAACAAACAGCAGGCAGGAACCGCCCTGCCCACTGCCTGTGTCTGAAGAGCTACCAAGAGAGTGGGATAATTTTCAGTGCAAGCTTCAGAGAGGGGTCATCGCCTCCATAAAATCCAGAAGCCTCATCTGAGCACTTGTCAGCAATATACCTTGCATCCTTCCCCGCCTGTAGCTACCACCATGCTGGTAATCAATAAAGCGTGGACTTAACCAAGGCTCAGGACTGGTGCTAATCAAAGACAACAAACTGACCATACCCCCTCCTCCAGTAATGGGGCAACAGCAACTCCGCCTGGGACAGTTCAACGTCCCCGCCTGAAGGGCCACAAAACATGGAGCTCTAAGGAAGACTAGTGCCGAGACCTGCGCTCCAGGACACCAGAGGCACAGCGTACTTCTAGAGGATTGGGTTGTTCTCACAAGCTAGAAGTGGTAGTAGAACATTTGTCAAGCATAAACAAAAACAAGGAACGATCCAAAACTAATGCACAATAGTCCAAATAAAGCAAAGGAGACATATAGGTAATTATTGTATGCAACAAGAGTAAATGTTTAAGATTACATAGAATACAGCTCACATGGAAACTACACTTTCTGAATGCTTGGCTCTGGAGTAATCAATGCAGACTTTAAAGACAAAGCTTCAGAACATGAATGGGGACTACTCCCATCCATTCTACTTGTGTTTCAGCGTGGCCCTATTTATTAGCCTTTACAGTTTGGTAAAGCACGTATTAACTTCTCCAACCACAAGATGACAAACAAAAACTCATTTGTTTATTTAAACTACCTTCTCAGTTTGAACTTGGAACACGAATAATGACCCAGCGGTAGGAAAGTGCTAGAAACCTCAAGGAGAAACATTCCAGTGTCTTCCTAAATCAATCCTGGAGTTGTGAACATTCTTATATAGTCAGGGATTTGAAGGACTGATCCAGGAACTAAGGTTATCAAAGAAAAACGTACATTGTGTGTTGCAAGCTCTCCTGTATTTATGGTTTACCCTCCTAAAGCAGCTCAGAGGTCAGAAAGGGCCAGCGTGTGCAGGGAGGCTTTGCGCGGGGGTGGGGGCTAAACAAGGCGCACACTCCTTTGGGAAAAGCACACGCCAATTAAATAGGGGTTTTGTATTACTTCTAGCTTACACTGTATCCTCTGAACAGAGATGTGTCGCATCCATATGCTTTGGGCAGAAGGTGTAACAGAGGATGTAGGTGAGCACACACTCCCGAGATATCCAGCAGGACGCCCCTCAGAGCTCAGCCACACACCACTGCCATGCAGACGGCCGGAGATCCCACAAGTGTGGGCTGTGAAGGGCCATCTAGTTCTCCGTAACACTGGCACTGCAACCTTCGGCGCTGTGTCTAAATAAATAACATATTATGTAACTCATAAGGGCACCATCAGCGGTTCAGTGTGCACTTTCAACCCAAACAATAAGGGTCAGGGAACTAACAAAAACAGAGCCAGCCTGAAAACAAAGACGTCAAGAACCTGCTGGGATGTCATTGTAACTGGTATTTATATAGCACTTACTCCCGCTGGCGAGGCATTGAAGCGCTTTTCGGCGAGTAGTGATAATAAAGTGTAATTCTTCTGGAGGCGCGGCCTTAGGCATGGCCCAGGCGTGAAGGGGCAGCTAGACAAGATAAAGGACCCCAATAAAGCCACCCTAATCCGCCGATGTCTGAACTGGACTGCCAGACCAGTTTTAAATCAGTGCCAAGCTCGCTCTTTCCCACAAGTTTGAATGTTTACACCACAGACCCTCGTGTAGAAAGTTTCTGGTTGCTGAATTCCGAAGTAAAGCAAGGCTGCTTCATGGGGTAAAGACGAGTGGTTCTCCTCAGTGAGTGCTTGTGTCATGTGGTAGGGGGCATGTCTTGGCACAGGGCACCGAGGCCAGCCAGTCTGGCAAAAATGCGGGCCCACTTACTTACAAAATGGTTTCATTTCACACTGGCCTTCTGAAGATGGTGTGGGAGGCACTGTAAAAAATACACAAGCATTTGCAATGCAATAGGTCTCGCATTTACGCGAGACCTATTGCATTGCAAATGATTGGCATCACGACAACGGGAGGGGGGAGAAGGTACGGACAACGGGGAGGGAGGGCAGGCAGATTTTGAAGGCACGGACAACGGGGGGTGGGGTGGGGGGAGAAGGCAAGGACAACGGGTGGAGGGCGGGGCGGGGGAGAAGGCATGGACAACGGGAGGGCGGGCGAGAAGGCATGGACAACGGGAGGGAGGGCGGGCGGGAGGAAGAAGGCACCAAAGCACGTCGTGCCTGCAGTAGGGGAACCTCATTAATGAAAATAGTACTCCACAGTCTAAATAACAGTACTGTGTAACAACCGAAGTAAAGGGGCCAGTCGCCATGGGAGGTGACAAATGAAGAGGAGGCGGTACTAAGGAGGGACTAACAAGCCTATTGAGGAATCAGAAGCCAGCATTTAGGACAGACAATGACACAAGCCAATCGCAAATATGGACGGAGCTTCTATTCACCTACTCCTCTACAATAAGCCTCATAGAGCAGCGCAAGCGCGCTGGCTCTAGGCTTGACCTAAAAAAGAGCTGTGGCCCCGGTCAACATAAAAAAAACTCAGGACGAAAACTTTACAGAAATGGAATAACACATATAAAAGGACCGATTTTATTTATCCGGTTTATGGAATACTGAAAGAATTCTCGATGGGCCCACATCTCATTGGGGCCATATGCAACCACAAGGGCATGTGAAAACGATGCGTGTGCAGCACTAAGATTGTAAACTGAAATTGTGTTTACTGAAACTATGGGAGAAATTTTTCCTTAACAAGGTGGTTTTAATTACTGGGTATCCACCGAAACGCGTATATGCATATAGGACACTGAATCTAGCAGGCATTGAAGAACACAGTAGATATTACTTATTTGATGATACTCTGTGCCTTTAACAATGATCTAAGAAGATTAGTGATTGTAAAGATATGTGATTGTCTAGTGTATTCTACCTGTATGTGTAATATATGTTCTTGTAATGTATTGTTTTCTATTGTGATATAGGACGAACGAAAAAAAGCGATCTCCTTTTTCCCTTCCCTTTTTTAGGTCTTGCCTACGCAGCGTGCATGCGCTGCATAGGAGGAGACCTTTAGCCATCAGTTCCCTTTTTTCCCCAAAAACGTGCACGCGTTCCATTGCCTTCAATGGCAACGCGTGCACGTGTGGCGATTGCCTTGCGGGAGCGAGCGGCAGCGCCATATGGTATCAATTATAGCCGCTGGCTCCCGCAAGGCAATCGGCAGACCCCCCTCCCCCCCTGTTGTCGCGCGAGGCACGCTTTTGCTTCCTTTTTTTTTACCTTCAGCGCGAGGCGCGCGCTTGTTTAAATTATCATGTCCTTAGCGCGATCGGTTTCACTTTCACGGCCGCTTGAGTTGGCCGGTAGAGGTAGCGCCGCTCGGCGCACACAACACAAATTGGCGTCTCTCACCGCCGCTCCTTTTTTCCTCTGGTTACTTGTGTCTCGCTCACGGCAGATCCAGAACCGCCAGCCAGTCAGACCTCCCAGCCCTCGCTCCTCCGATCAGATAGTACAATTGTCCTTAACCGTTGTCACCCTCTCCCCACGCCCGGTTCTGTGCACCCTCGATCACAGCTTGACCTGCCCGGCCGAACCAGCAGAGCATAGCCACCACCAGGCTGACGTGTTGAAAGTGAGGAACAGCGGGGGATGACAGAAACAGACTGGCAAGGAGTCGCCAGAGAGCTGTGGCCCAGACTGTGGCATAAGCGCTTCTACAGCTTCCACTACAGGCGGCCGCCTCAGTGTGTCCCGTGATGATTGAGGACAACTGTGGGAGATTGTGGGGTAGCGGAGGGGGAGACCTAAAAAGATGAGGACAAGTTACATGCTTTTGACTCATGAAACATCTATTTATACAATTTTGAAATAGTGCGTGCCTTTGGTGGCGCTTAAGTTCTGCTCACAGAAGGCAGCAGCATTTGGGTAAATTTAATCTCACTGAAATTCATTTGATGACAATCATTAATCTGCATAGAAACAACCCGCACTCCATTGGCATACAGAAATGCGTATATAATGGGTTTCGAAGAAAGAGTTTAAGTTTAACCATGCTTAAAAACTAATACAAGTTACATTCCTCGTCCCTATCATTTTCGGAGTCAGCCGGTTCCAAGGTTTTGGTGTGCACAGTTTGGGAGTGGTGCCTCGCACAACCATCATCCGTCTTCATTATTCCAAAGTGCTGAAAACCAAACGATCCCTCTGGGGGTAAACAAACCCCAGTGTGTGCTGGTGCACAGATGCACTGCCCAGCTCTTTCTCCTCCGCATCGGGGTCTACAAATGCAAAGCAAACATGCGAGACACCGCATACCGCATTCCCGGACCTTCAATTCAAAACAGCTTTCTGTGAAAGATTGCCCGACAGATAGGGTTTTTACCATTAAAGAGTTCCTCTGTAAAAAGGTGAAACTGTAGTTAGCAGCATGAAGAGTGGCCTAAAGGTTTTTCGCAAAGCATCAAAATGTTTTCCACTCTAGAATTTTGCCGAAACCCACCCACAGACAAAATCAATAATTGGCAAAGCCAAGAGGTCTCACCTTTGAAAGTGGTAGCTGATCTTTTGACTTTGACAGTGCTTGTTGCCGATTCTGATCAACTGCGGTTAACGCAAAAAACAAGCATTGGCATAGCCAATAGGTCTTGCTTTTGGGACCTTATAAGTATTTAGTTATGCAGCACAATATCCTTGGTGCAACAATATCAACCGTTGCATGGCTAAACACTTATAAGGTCCCAAAGGCGAGACCTATTGGCTATGCCAATGCTTGTTTTCCTTTTTCACTTCCCTCACTGTAAGGGTGAATAGAATGACACATTTTTAATGTTTTTTTTTATGCATTTTAAATACCTCTGTCCTTGTGGGGATTTGTATATGATTAAAGTGCTAAAGAGGAAAACCTTTTTTTTTTTTTTTTTTTAAAGTACATAAGTATGGTGTTCAGAGTTTAATGTAGACTGGGTTGTATATGAAGTGTGGAGTGAGCCTGGAGTATTTTGTGTGCCTGAGATTTGTTATGCAAGCCCAAAGGGAGCCTTTTCTTTGACTTAATAGTCAAACACGGTGCCCTGTCCCTTTGGGTAAGTGGGGCCCCTCTCTGCTTTATTTGGATTTCTTAGAAGAAAGACAAGACTGAAGAAAAATCAACAGGAATTAACACTGTCCGTTTTTATTGCTACCAAGCTGCGTTCATCAGATGTCAATGTAAATTGTGGATTTAGCCCCAAGAGACTAACGATCCAGGGTGGCTGCCAGTAGAAAAAGAACTACTTGTAACTTTTACATTGTCGCTGCAAAGGTTACAATTAAACGACACAATCTTTCTGAAGTGGATTAATTACAAACCCAGGGTTTCATGGTTCTGGAAAAACTAGCATCCCAAGGAGACCCTTGGTGATAGTTATAGACTAATGAACTGTCCTCAACTATAGCTAAACCATGGGTCGATTACGATGTCGGTGGGACCGACACCGACATCTATAACCGCGGTCAGACCGCCGCATTAGGATGCGATCAGTTGGACCACATTGCCCCAGGGACCGACCGATAGGCTCAAGGAGCATGTTGGGCGGTCGGTCCGATCGCATTCCCCACAATTGAGGCCGTGGGAATTGCTATCCACCTTTTCGCCAGCCATGTCACGTCATTTCTTCTGACCTGAAAAGGCTGGCAGAATGGCTTTTTTGGGGCCTCTAGCAGGACCGCTGTCCCCGTGGCCCTCCGCTATGGGCCCTTAGTGGCACCTGTGGTGCCCCCTAAACATCCCTCCATCATGCGGCAGGCACTGCATGGTGCCTGCCACAGGATGTAGGAACGTTTACAAACATGCCTTTTGACATTGGGGCTTGCGCTGCGGCCCTTTTATGAGCCGCGGCACAAGCCTAAATGCAAAGAAGCAGGTTTCCGACCGCCGTATCACAATTGAGCAGGTGGGACCTCCTACATGTTGGCTGGTCACGTTACAGCAACGAGGGCGATCGGACTCTCGTCCGACTGCCATTGTAATCAGCCACTCAATTTGAAAAGCCAACTGAGTTGGGATGGCTCCTGCCCAGAATTTAACTCATATTGAACAGGACAAACTGTCACAGATTTTGCTTTCCCCATTCACATCTCAAATCATACCCACTGTCGCACAGGTAGGATTCTTCGCCATTCCTAAATGGTGCTGGAACCCAGCCAGATATCCTCCCACATCCTTGCTGAAACTGTCAGAAAGCTGAATGAGACCTACTGCGTAGTCTGATTTTCAATATATATACTTACTAAGCTCACAAATCAAATTCTTAAAGTAGAACTCAGTCTTGACCATGTTGTTGTCTACTGGGGTAGTCATGCATTTGCCAATCTCCCCCAATTGGAGCCACACGATCTACTGTTATTTGGTCTGTTCCTAACAATTGGTTTTGAAACCTCTGTATGAATAGGAACAAATAAGGAATAATAGGAATAAATAAATAAAATCTTAAATACCTGGTGGGCCTACCTAGTTATATTCTCTGCATAGTGCAGATACCTCCACAATCGGTCAATGAAAAGCTATTAGAAATGAGATGTTGAGGAACAAATTAGAACAACACTTGGAGAGAAAGGCCTCCATCCAATAAATATGTAACTAACTACGTTCGTAAACCATGTATCGTGACTAGGCGTACCAATTTTACACACTAGGCGTACCAATTTTACACAGATTACACTCAAATTACGTAATAATGATGGATTGCTATGCTGGCCTGTCCATAATATGTGTCTTCCTATGAAACTAAGGTATGGATGAACATGAGTAAACTGAAACTCAAGGTACAAAGATGGACGTCTTGTCTCAGTGCTTATACCTGCCCAATCTTGAACTCTTTCTTGGACAACCATTCATTCAGGGGAACAAGTAAATTATAAGGCGAGTCTTAGATAACGAACACACTATGAATATGCATGCCAACCAAATAGGTCATAACGGCGAATAGCAGCCATCTCATTCGACCATATCCTAGTATTAGATTGTTACTATTGCTTACGAGAGGAGGCCAGCTCCCAAGACGCTTTATGGCTAAGCCATTAGGGAACCCCTTCAGGGATGGCAACGGAGTTTTCTTTCATAGGTTCTTGTGATCTTGATTATTGACTTGGTGCCCAAACTATCTTATTGACTTGTCTGTAGAATTTGGTTTGGGTCCCTTGTAATGTGAATCTTATTATTTGTCTTTCTTCTTGGTTTGTATACTGGATTTAACTGTTATACGTAAGCTGTACTTACATAGACAAGTATGTCTAATAAACAATTGCTAATATTAATTAAATAAAAGTATGCACTACTAACTCTTACGGGACATTTTCTTTATCTAACTCCCCAAAAGCATATTGTGTTGGGATCAATGGTAAAGAATTTTGGACATGATTATGCCAACAATTAAAGTTAAGGCTGGACATAGAAACTGTAGATAGCTCAGATTCGGGTAAAAGAATGAGTAAAAGAAATATTGCCTGCAGCCCACCAGAAAGTTCAATGGTTGAAGGTGGATACTGTTGAGTTCAAAATACTTTGGTTTACGAACGCACACACAATCTCGAATCATCTACATCAAATGTTCGACAACTTCAACATTCATGAGTCTAGAGGCCTTCAAATAAAGATAGTCTGATTCAGACACCCTATTGAAAGGAAATACTGGGACAAAAGATTTTCTAATGCAGTGCTTACCCTGTGTGATGCCCCTCTAGGTGATTTTGAGACTGATCACGTAAGCTTTTAGAAAGTACGAATGGCTTACAAATCCAGCTACTATTTAACCTTTCAGCCCTGCAGGCAGTAGCATCACTGCGTCTAGAGACAAATGCACTGGGTGCTAAACAAGTTTTTTCAATTAATTCAATGAAAAAACAGCAATTGTGAACTTCTGACCATACTTCCACCAGCATGAAGGAAACAATTTACCGCAAAAAACAATGTTCCTTTTAGAGACTCGTCCTCATATTTTACCACTTGGCCGTTCTGTGAAGTTCATGAAAACAAATCCTTTGGCAACAGGAGCACTTAATTTATTTTTAAACTTAATTTATTTTTAAACACTTCTCCATCATCCATTAAATCTGCCAGTAAGAAGTTGTGCAAAAATAATAAATAGAATTCACCATAATTGTGAGTCAATGGTTTAGCGAAAGCACTATAAAAAAATCTTCAAAACCAAATAACAGTTTCCTGCATATTGGTGTCCTGTTATTCAACAGAAGCACTAGTCTCCACAACAAAGGTTCAGGACCACATTCACCCTCCACGTTTAAGAGAACTGCCTGTGTGAGCTCTATCATTATCAAATGATAACACTAATACAGCATATAACTTCCTGTTCATCTCAAAAGGAAGAATTTCATGTCGGTCAACTTCGGTGTGTGGACTCCGATAGACTAGGATAGTCTTTAGGTGGTAAAGGAAGCTGCGCTGGTCAATTATTAACACAATGGATGTCTCAGTCTTTTGTTGCATTCAAAGGTGTTCTTTTGAAGCAGATCCATGGTCTACTCTTTGTTCCCGATTATTCAAAGCCCTCCTCGGTCCAAGCACATACAGGAACATGAAATTGGAAATGTGACACTATACCAGACATCGTTCGTAGCGCAGCACCAACCTTTTCATTACCTTTCAAAACAATCCAGCACAAATAAATACATGAGTGGGCAATGCAATATCACTTTCCTTATAGCGTTAAGGATGTCTTAACTCGTACCACAATACAATATAACAAACTTTATATTGCAGGATCTGGTCATGTAGATTCAAATTAATCAAAATATTGACATTGTTAATAAGTGATCCCCTGCTTGGCAGTTCATATCCCAATGCCACTTTACACTATGATATATGCAAAAGATCTACAGTTTTGTAATGGCATTTCTATAGCGCGAACCTAGCAGGAGAGCAACAGGGCAGTGTACCCAGTCACATCATGTACAATACTGGGGAGGGAGGAATTACTGTAGCAATGACAAACTACAAAGTGGGTCGAGTTGAGAAAAAAACTGTTCATATTTAGATATTTTTCAAATTTTCACAGGATCACCGCGTGTCTTTAAAATACAAGCAAAAGTAAAGTAGATGGTGGTGATAGATTGTGCGTGAAAGGTAAACCGAATAAAAGGTCCCCATTAAACATGCAAGCTAATTACACCACCAAGCGGGGGAAAGAGGTTTTTGTGCATTTTATAGTAACCCATACAGAAATAATTAACGTTCAAAAGCTAACTGTGCACCACTTGCCTTCAGGATGCATTGACTTACGTTTTATCTTGGATAAACTTGCTGTGCTGCAAAGGATGCATTGGCCTGTTCCCACTGAACTTCTCTTTGGGCGACTTCAACATCTTGGAGACGGGTGAGGCACTGCTGCCACTGGAGGGGCGCTTGCTGCCGCTGCCTATGCTCGCTTTATTCTTCGAAGGTAACGAAGAAAGCAAGGAATAGACCGAAGAGGATGGGGGTGTTAAAGGTTGCTTGATAAACGAACCGTGTCTTCTTTCTGTGAAACAAGACATACAATGCTCAGGAGTTTTTTTGGTTTTTTTAAACAATAAAAAGACAAGTACATAACTGCTGAGAGGCGGAGCAAACTTGGTTCATTTCCATGGAGAAAGGAGGGAAAGAATGGGCAACCCTAAACCAAATCTTATTTCTGCAAAGATGCTGTACACACCTTTATTCCTCTGGCCTTTTAAGTACATGCCCACAGCTTTCTTGAGCATCAAGAGAAGAGTTTTCTGTTAATGCAACAGAAACATACATGTATGAGGACAATATAAACATTTAGGATGATGCGTTTTTCAGACAAAAAGAAAAACCTGGAAACACTTATTTAATGACTACATCAAACAATTATTTTGTATACAGATTGTGACCCTCGGAAATTTTGCCCACCTAAATAAGTTTTTGGGGCGAAATTTCTGTAGGGAGATGGATAGATAGGCTACCTGCCTATGGTGGTCAATATATAGACAAATAAAATTAACCTCCATAAATTATCCAAACAGGTAGGTACATTGAACATCCCTCCAACCCCAGTAAATGTGTTATACATTATTTTATTTTTTTCTTAGTACGGATCATACCGATACCACTGATCACAGGTTTCAACTGATGTGCAAGGTTTTTTTCCTACTCATATAAAGTGTCACACTGATCTACTTCATCCTAAAAAGAGACCTATATTTTCAGTATACAAATTTAAGTTTTGTGCCAACCCTTTAGGGGGTTGCCAAGCGTGACATTTTTAACTTATGTATGTGCTTCCTGCTTTGTCTCGAGTGCGTGTTAGATATCCTTGTGCAATCAGGAACCAGGAAGTGAAAAAGATGTATTGGATTACTTTGTTTTGAACCAGCACTGCAGTGCTTTGCATTTCTATAACAAGAATAAGAGTTACATTAAACACACTGGCAAACGCCAAAAGGTACACAGAATGGGATAAGGAGACACCAAAATATTGCACTTACTTCATCTACAATTCTTTATGGTAGTTAATTAGAACCATGGAAAACTACTCCGGCTTTGGAAAGACAAAGACCTGCTTGAACTTTTTTCCCCAGTCTCAAACTAAAATTCTGCTTACACATATATTAACACAAGAACAATGCTTCAAAAAGAAAACTATTGTTGCCAACGTTCCTAACCCTTCAGATGGACAGTCCGTTTAAGAATTGGTCAATGCAAACTAGATCACCTTCCTTTGTTTTTCTTGGAGACCAAGGGGCACTAATCCTGAATATCCAATAGCTTGTCACTGTAAATGAAAACCTGGAAAAAGCACCATAGCTTTGAGGGAGACACGGTTAGGATTGCTCACTACCAATTCGAAAGATTTCAAGGCTTCCGCCAGTATATCGTGAATTTTCTCATTTCAGGAGTATTTTATTGTGCAATTTTCCATAAACAAATGAACAGGGAGAAAATAACAATCAGATAGCGCAAGGGTCCATTTTAAAAAGTACAGTTCTGATGCGTAGAACCCTGGAGGTTGATTGAGACCAGAAGGTCTAGTATACAGAGCAAAATCCAGTTGACAGATGAGAGCAAAATAGCACATGGTATCTAAATAGACCCATAAGAGATATGGTATGAGGTTAAATGAAATGAAAGGGGTAAAAAAGAAGTAAAGGAAGGAACACTAGTAGGTATTGAGTCAATATACGTGCATCGGTGGAGAAAACCCAAGGAGATCTTAAAGCACAGATGCAGGTGCATTTCGGATTGTATATTCCACTTTATCTAAGGGTTCGGCACAAGGATTTGGAAGGCGGTGTTATCAATTCTAATTACCTCTCGTATTTGTACATAAATAAAAGGAATGGTGTACATGAGTGTAGGGAGCGGATCTCCTAGCAGGGTTTCACGGTGGTTTAGAGATGGCAAAATAGTTATCAAGTGAGTTCCAAATAGATGTATTGCGTTCAATCCAAGGGGAGTTTTGCAATGAAGTGTTATCTGCCCCTCTCAGAAAGGAGACCCAGTTTAGCCAGGATCGGGAGAAGGTGACAGCTGTGTTCTTCCAGTTAGCCAAAATAGTTTTACAGGCAGCAGTAAGAAGGATATTGATTAATAGACTGTTTTGCGGGATCGGATGTTTGGATCTAAGAATCCTTTGATTAGTGTTAAGAAAGTCTGTTCTAGATGGACTCCGCAGATAGAGTGAATAAAGCTGAATTCAGAGTCCCAAAATGGACAGACCGCGCTACAGTAAAAGAGGAGATGAGGAAGATCTCCCATAGGGTCATTACAGTTCCAGCAGGCTGGAATCTCTCTGAGGGAGAGTTTGTGGAGGCACGCCGGGGTCCAGAAGGTCCTGTGTAATAACCAGAATTTAGACTGTGCAAGGAAGGAAGAGATTTTATAGGAGACCACTGACTTCCATATCTGGTGCCAGGATTGTGTCGTAATCGTCTCAGCGGGGTCCCACTTAGCTTGGAGTCTTGTGGACATGGTGGTGGACTTCGGTTGTATGAGGTGGTAGAACTTGGAAGCCTGGTGACCAGATATATTAAAGGATAGGATGGTATTGGTAAGGGTAGGGTCGGTATTTGGTAGTTTTAGTTTAGATAGAGCAACCTTAAGCTTCAAAAAAATCTTAAAGATCTATGTTCTGTAGGTTATCGTGGTTTTTTCAATGCTCTAAAGGATAGCGGAGATTGAGAGGGCCCTAGGTCTTTCAAGAAGTGAATGCCCCTAGAAGCCCAGTGAGACCAGCAGGTTGGAGAGCCTTGTATTCTGATTTTAGAGATGTTCCATAGGGAGGTCATATTTGAGTTGGAAATGGGGTTTCTAATATTCTATCAATTTTCAAGAGGGCCCTTTTGGTATTGTGGAAAATATATTTACCAAAGGGCGGGGGTTGGGTTTGCTGGCCAAAAGAGAGATCGGGTGGAATTTGTCTAGAAGCTCTTTTTCTACCAATAGCCATGTGGGGGTATAGTTTGGAGATGGGCGAACCAAAGAGAGCCCTGTCTGGCCAGGAAGGCGGGTTGATAGTTCTTGAAATCGGCTAGATTAAACACCGCTGAGATGAACTGGGAGGCGTAGTTTTTTTATCAAGATTCTCGGTCTTATGTTGCCAAAGGAATTTATTTAGTAGCTTATCAATCTTTTGCAGAAATTCCTCTGATAAAGGTAGCATATTCGCAAGGTAATGGATTATGGGGGTGATCATCATTTTGATGGTCTCGATGCGGCGCCACCCCGTCAAAAATGTAGGGTTCCAGCCCTCAAGCAGGGTTTCTATCTTTCTAAGAGCTTGTGCCTCATTATGTTTCAGGGATTCCAATAAATCTGAGTTGAACTCCAAACCCAGATATTTACAAACTTCGGTTGCCAGGTTAGACCGGTGTTGGCAAACAGGGCGCTGGAACAGAAATTATTCAGAGCAAGGATTTTGGATTTGTCTTTGCTAAGTTTATAGTTAGAGACTTGGGCATACTCTTCGATGGTTTGGAGTAGGGCAGGGATAGACTGAGAAGCCTTTTCAGACATTGAGATATAGTCAGCGTATGCCGTGACTTGCACTTTGAGATTGTTGAAGGCGATACAATGAATGTGGGGGTTAGATCTGATCTTGTGGAGTACGGGTTCAAGGCTTAGGATGAATAATGAGGGAGAGAGGGGACAACCTTGACTTGTACCTCTTTCTAGATTAAATGCAGAAGATAGTAAACCACCAGACTTGACCCTATCTGACGGACCACTATGCAGAGCCATGATCATTTTGGTGAAAGTATCTCCCAAGTTAAATTTCCTGAGAGACTCGAGAAGAAAAGTCCATGAGACCCTGTTGAATGCTTTTTCAGCATCAAGGGTAACCGCTACAGTTTGAGGTGGCCAATTTAGCCTTTTCAATAATATGGCAGAGGAGCCAGGTGTTATCGTTGGATAGCCTGTGTTTCATGAAGCCCAATTAGTCGAGGGAGAAGAGGTTCCAGCCTCTTACAAAGTATCTTGGCATAGATCTTTGCATCCAGATTAATTAGAGAGATTGGTCTGTAATTTTTAACTTGTGTCAGGTCTTTCCCATCTTTGGGAATTACGATGATAGTGGCTTCACTGGTGGTGCCGGATATAATGCCAGAGTCGGCGAAATGCTGAAAAAGGGTCAAAAGGGTGGGCTGAAGTATATGAGCAAAAGGTTTTTTTAAAGTTGGCTGTATAATCATCTGGACCGGGTGTTTTGTTGGTTTTTAACAAATGGATTGCCAAATCTATCACTTCCAGAGAAAATGGGGAGCTTAAGACAGTTTTTTCTTGATCCAAGATAGACGGAAGAGGGGTGTCTCTGAGGTATTCCGTACAGGAGGATGCCGAGATCCCAGAGCCGTCTGTGTATAAACACTGATAAAAAATCTTTGAGAATTTCTAGTATTTTCTGAGGTCTGGTATGGGTGGCGTTGGATGTATCCGTGAGGGAATCAATTCCTTTGTGGTTTTACTTATGTTTTAGATAGGAGGCCGGAATTTTCCCTGCCCCGTTCGCGTCGCACAGATTTAAGCTTTTGTATTTGTTGACCCCTATACCCGCTCTTTCATTTAGGACACTGTTGTATTCATATTTCTTGTCGGTGAGTTTTGAGAGGGTTTGGGGGTCCATGTCAGAACTGTGGGCAGCCTCCAGTGATTTAATGTCTTGTACTAGAATTAGAAGATCCTTGTTGTGTCCTTTATTAATTGTAGTTTGGATATAATAAGGGTGCCCCTTACCGTGGCTTTCAGGGCATCCCAGTGGTTGGAGGGGGAGGTATCAGTGATAATATTGTCTTCCAAGAAGTTTAGAGTGGTTTTCCAAATCCTCTCTTTAGAGGCAGCGTCTCAAATTGATTTGTCATTGAATCTCCAGATCTTACTTGGGGTATTTGCATGAGTGCCAGTTAGCGATAGAGTTATAGCTGAGTGATCTGAGACTAATCTCGTTAGTATGTCTGTTTGGTCGAATAGGAGTATGTGGGGTTTGGATATCATTAGATAGTTAATTCTGGAATACTAAAATATCCACCACTTTATTCATCAAAATATATATATATACACATTTTTAAATGTTTAACATAATACTTTAAAGGAATGGGTGGGACCTTAGACAACAAGGCAAAGAAGTGATACAAAGAACTGCCCAACTGCAAAGTCCATCAACTATGATAAAAAAACACATGCTATCATTCTGTGTAGAAAAGACCAAGATGTAGCCTTCAAGTTGTCATTTAAAATACCAACAACTTATAACCACAATGCTGCTAGATGCAACTTCAAATCCCTTCAAAGCAGAAAAAATTGTTTTTAAGAAATCCAACAGTTTAATATAATGCTACATTTGAATTCACGAGAACCAAATAAATGAGCGCCACTTTCAATAGGGCTCTCAAACATGGTCCTAGGTCATTTAAATCCATCAATCCACTTATACTATTTGCCATGTCTCAGCTGTTCACCAGCTACCTTCCTGTATTCATTCTTAGGTCAGCCTAATCACCTCAATCAACGAAAGCAACAGTCGCATCTAAATATTACTGCATTACCCATCTTGAACCAATGTGTATATCCCAAAAAAGCTTTTATAACTAACGGGCGTATTAACTATGTAAATATGTTTTATTGGAATTTGATTTACATTTCTTAGAAATTAAATGCATTTTTTGTTTCAATCAACACAAATACATTTCTTATTATGCAAGATAAATTCAGGACGCTTATAAAGAAAAAACATTATGTAATGGGGTGGTGTAAAACATGTTTCTTTCAGGGGTAGGTTGCTCCTCTACTGTTGTGTGCGGCTGAGAACGCAATTTGTGATTTAAAATCTCAGCTGGAAAACGTATAGTTCAAAACATCATTAAAGAGTCACTGGTTACTGTCAGTAGTTGTTTATTAGGATACTTTTTGAATTTGCACAGGGAGGAAGATATGGGTTGAAATACGAATTCTTTACATATGCTCTGAAAAGGAGTGTTTTATAGTGGAATTTTTGATGAACTTAACCATTTTGAATTAAAGAACTGTTTTTCTTTAAAAGTTCTGCTCTCTCCAGAGATACTAATTTTGATGATTAGATATTCAAGAACGCTCAAGCAAGGTGCTGTATAAACAGTACAAGCAGTCTTCCATATGCTGTATGCTTGAAGACTGACATTTAAAGCTGGCTAAAACTGTAAATGTAAGTAAGTCCGTTTTTATATAGCGCAGCTACTCACCCTTACGGGTCTCAAGGCGCTGGGGGCCGTAGTGGAAATTAAGTGAGCTATTGCCCAGAGTCACATGGTGCTGAGCTGAGCTGCCGCCGGAGATCGAACCGTGAACCCTGTGCTCCGAAGTCAGCTGCCCTGGCCGCTGCACCACACCTCTCCAGCAGCAGCAATATAATCAAATTTCTTGGTTTCAGAGAGGAGTCAGATACTGGGGAGTAGCACTTGCTTTGAGGGGTTGCAAGATCAATTTTTGGAAGGGGTGTGATAGGGCATTTCCATATTCGATCTGTAAGATAACTATGGTTTAAATAGAACATCTTTACATCTTTTTTGTGAGAAAGTTCCTGATGTTGCCTTTGGCACTCAATTGGTAGTTAGTTTTTGTATTTACCATAATCTCAAACAATTTTGGGGGAGTGAAAGCCAGTTTAAAATTGAAGTTGGACTAAGAAACATACAATTAGGTTGCTACTGCGCACCTAGAGGTGTTGGCGATTGGACTATAGTATTTCGAAATATGATAGAGCTTCTGAAATAGCCACATGCAGTTGTAGTTTATCACACAGTGAATGTGATCTCACACTACTGATGTGATGTGTGTATTGCCTTAGCCAGTAAGCCCAAATAATGAAATTATTTATTTTATGGTTTTTATAATGTGAAGCACATGGATATATTACGGAGTGGTGTGCATCAACAAAAGATACAACAGCGGGGAGAGGATGTAGCTTTACGGCTAGAGCGGTTGACGTCGAAGCTGGGGAACCGGGTTAGAGTCTCGGCAATGACGCTCATCATCCTGTGATTCTGGGCAAAACACTTAATCTCCCCGTGCCGAACAAAAAATGAATGTGTCCTTGTGTAACGAAACTGGTGCTATGTAAAGCGCTCTGATACCCGATATCTTCGGGTCTAGTTTGCGCTATATAAAACTCAAAAAAAAAAAAAAAATGCATAAAACTGCTTACACCACAATATCGGTAAGCATCTCAACAGTAAGCATGAAATGCATTAATATGTGACGGCTTGCACTGGTATAGTGCACAAGCCCTTGTAGTGGCGAGCTCCCACAGTTAGCGAATATAACAGTTGATTCTGAAGAGTGAGGCCACAAACCATAACATCTAACTAAAACCTTCATTACATCAGTTTTAAAAAGATTTCAAACCTAACATTTGGATTAAGAAAGCTGAATTGTAGTAGGACATTGTAGTCTGGTAAGAGAATATACAGATTTTTTTCAATCAGAAATACAGGCAGGAGATTCTGAACGAGAGCAATATAGGTGGAGCTAGGATATTAAGCCCAGACTGATAAGTACAATACAAAATAAATAACGTAACTCAACAGTGCCCTGTGTAAGGAAAGTAATTAAAGTGTGAGTGATATTGTGGGGCACTCAAGTGGTGATGACATGCTATCACAACATGCTGTTCTTTTGGATTCAATGTAAACGTCAAGCTAGATCTAGAGTAAGTATTACAGTAAAGATCAGGACAAAAAAAAGCATGGTTGAGGGCATGGAGGCGAGGTGGTGATAGTTACAGATTTTACTGAATCAGACTCACAATTATTCAGAGACTGGAAATATTTTGTACCACCTAAATGTTCTGTAAACACACTGCTGTGCTCTTATCCTTCCACACACGCTACTCTCACTCAACTAGAAGATTGCCACATTGTGCTGTTGCATGCAATGCATGAAAGCATCTTGCAAATATTGACAGCAGAGGCGAAGTTGGGTTCTGAAATAGTTAACTGCTCAGATGAATGTTCAATACCACAGAATGTTTACTGGAGAACTGTTTATGGCAAAGTCACGATACTATACCAATTTCTGGTGTGCGTATGCAAATACACATCTATATGCAGCAGGTGAATTGAGATATATTTGTAAAGAAGAACTTTGGTACCATATACACTATTTGTTGTAGAAAAGTTCAAAAACATTTATTGCGGTGGCCATGCACAAATGTGCCCATAACCGCTGCAATTTCTACATAAATTCAGTTATAGCTATAATGCATTCTCTTGTGTTGAAAGCAGAAAGATTGTGTGCTTATTTATTTGCAGGAAAAAAAACTTTTCAGTCTACCATCTCCCAAGAGAAATGTTCTCCAATAGGAGAGCCTGATTAACTTAGAATGTCAATTAATACCGTAGTTTGGGAATTCCTAGAATTTGGGGTTTACACTTGGGAGTTTGAGTCATTAGCCAAATGGTGGCCACACTCCTGCTTTCATGTGGTCATCGCTACCAACAACAAGGCCATGGGAACGGAGCAATCAAAACAGAAACATGATGGGTGGAATGGAATACCTGTGTGACGCCGCCCAAAGCATTCCCTATCCTATCAGATTAATCCCAAACAGTTATCTACAAACCACAGCTCCATTTGATCTACAGACCGATTAGACCAAGAAAAGAAAGACTGCCAAAGTAGTGCCAGGGTTCATCACTGATGAGAGTAGGGAGCAGAGGAAGTGTTGAATAAATAAAGTCAAAGCTCCATGTCCATCTGTAAAGTTGCCTGTTTCATATGACGGATGCGGAAAAGGAAAGAGAAACATACTGTACCTCCCAGTATCAATGGATTATTGTTTTTTTTTTTTAAGTTCAGACAAGATCTACAAAGGAGACAAAAAGAGCATCCTTTCAAACATGGTAATCACACTCGCAATTTCGAATTAGAAATTTAAAAAGTATAAACATTTAGATATTCTCTCTCTAAAAACTCCAAGTGTTACACTCTTAAATCGCTGCCTATAAACCTTTATATGAGAATCGCACAACAATGTGACACGGTGCAATGTAACTGCTCACATCTGGCCAGATAACATGCACAAGACCACTGCACAGATGCGTCTGACACATGGGCATGGATTTTCAGGCACTGAGCTGAACGGAAAACCAAACTTTTCCTGGAGTTGCACTTTTTCAATATATGTTCCAAAAATGAAAAATAAAAAATCCAGTTCCAATGTGTACTATTTCAATAAAAGGAAACGTCGCAATCAATAGCAATGCCATCCGTTAAACCGGCTAGATATTTTAAAACTAGAGATGCAAAATCGTGTTCAACAAACAGTAGCTGTGTAAAATGGTAATAAAGTCATAATAAAAAAATAAAAAAAAGGTTCATGTATGTGTAGGGCACAGTCATGCCACATTGTGAGCAAACAAGTAGCCATTGCTCCTGGTTCCACATCTTGAAATAAGGAATGATTTTACAGATTCGCTCCTTTTTCACCATCCTTTATATTCTTGTCAAACTCAGTTCAGCAATGCACACTACACGGGACGCCCGTTCCCTGCAACTCAAGTTCTCTTAATTTTAGACTTGCTATCAAAAGTGAAAGCGCGTTGGAAATAAGACGCATTATATGCAAATATTTTGATGCTAGGCTCACAAAGACCGACTGCTCAAAGCCTCCTCCTCTCACATCTCTAAATAATTGTATCTGTTTAGTGGTGAAGAATTCTATACAAATATTTTACGAGCAAAATGGATTTATAAATTTACGTTTTTGTGTAACTAGACCCACCATCTACCGTAAAACCTGTTACAAGCACAGAAACATTGGAATTATTTAATGTCGCAATGATAACAGGCCTAAGCTATCTCCCTCATGCCTGCCAATTTTTGTAAGTATTTTAGGAGATAAACTGACTGTAAATGTGAACCGTTCACCCAGTCAGCGATATTGTTGCGGCTCGGTTGTCTGGAGACGGAAGCCACTGAACTGCAGCCTATGACAGGTCACGAATACGTGCACTACACTTCGTTGTTGGAGAGACGTTTCCTACATTCAAAGTTCCGTTTGGGACATTTCACAGATTTTTTTTTTTTCTTTTTCAACACTTGCTTCCGTTTTCACCGATGCAAGGTTTTTGTCGTGTTCCTTTCTATGAATTATGTACAAAAAGAATAAAAGCCCCAGCGTCACTGCTAGTGTCGGGCAGATGAACCATCAAAGTTAAAGTCAACATGTCTTGAAAGGCCACACCCACCCGAGAAGAATTCAAGATAAACGAGCATCCATAGGCTCGCTGGGATTAATTGTATCCACTTTTCCTTTAAAGACCATCCTTAATACCCCTCGGCGGCATTTCGTTACTTGTGTCTAAAGGCGGGTTGGGTTCCCTCTAGATGCCTGGAGCTGCATTTCCTTTCGAAAGCAGGCATGCTTTATAATTGTGAAATGTCAGCTTTATTAAGAACTCTTGCTTGCAACTGAAACTGTCCATACTGCAAGATTTCCCAGGTCACCAAACCACAAAAATAAACCAGAAAAACACCTTGGCAGACATGTTCGATCCACCCGCCGCTCGCCACACACAATGTAAACAGTCCAATTTCTTTCGAGTACGTTTCGAAAAGAAGTCGCCGTTTCAAGCAGCCAGCGGGCTGGGCTCAGCAGTTCGTTTCTACTGATCCAAACGCTACTACCACGCAACGACCCCCCCCCCCCCCCTGTTGAACTTTGGCCAGATTACTCAAGTGACATTTCTGAGTGGCTTGTGCGGGGCGCATGCGATAAGCTAAGCCCCCGTTTAGCCTCTTTGATCGTCTCGCTGCTATTAAACGTCGAGTATTCGATTTAAAACTGTTTAAAACGCTACTCCGGGTCCCTCCCCCGCCCCTGCAGAGTGTAAACAAACGGGGAAAAAGAAGCACAAAGTACAATCCTCCTTTCAGTTTCGTGTTGTGTCAGCACAGAACTATACTAACCTTCGGCAGGCTCCGTGCAGCCCCGGGCTCTCTGCCAACCCCTGCATCTGAAAACTGCACAGGAAACTTGCGCAGAGCGCTCTGCACTGTACACAAGCCCGAAGGCTCGGCTTCAAAGCAGAGTGTTTTTTAACTTCCATTCACAGAAGCGCGATGGTGCCTCGCGCACACTTGCAACTAAAAGCTTGCCTCATCGTTCTGTCCTGCACGGGGACCCGTGCCTCGCTTATGTAACATTCGCTACTACTGTAAATTGCACTCGAGTCACAAAGGTCCTGGCAGATAAATAGGGAGGGAGGTGGAGCCATGGCAGCACTCGCTGGCTTGTTGGAAAAGAAGCCCTCAGTTTTTCGGTGGCAGGCTGCCAACGTTTTCAAATGCTCAACTTCAACAATTCACGGTGTCGATGTATTAATCGGCCAGTGACCCACTTTTGGCAGTTTCGTGCAGCACACACAGCACAACACCGGCTCCCGTGCCCATTTAAAAGGAGAGCGTGTGAATATATATACGATGTTCGAGCTCTTCTTTCAGTGTCTTCGGTCGTTTAGAGATGTGGATGCTGCGTGTTCAGGGCGCCCATTTTCTCTCTAGTCAGAGCTGGGTGTGTGATAAAAGGTAAGAATGTCAGCTGAGAGAAGGCCTCGCCTCTGTCTGCCACCTTTCTTCATCCACTAGGAGCAAGATATGACCAGCACACAGGTGGCAGCAGGGGAGCGACCCCGCAAAGGGCCACCCAAGATGCATAGCTCTCTTTCAGGGGCCCAGGGACCAACGACATGCCTTGGCGAGCCTACCCTCCCCTCATGATAGAGGGCTCTGGGCCTTCCCACCAACAAAGGCGGGATGCTGTTAAGGTCCATGTCTGTTACATAGTACAGCAGCCACTCCATCAATCACCTCTGAAACAAGGGGACATTTTAGTTTTGAGTGACACATACCAAGCGTATTTGATTTGTTTTGTATTGCATTGCTTTGTGTTCTCCATGCACTATCACTTCAAATTCTCGTGTGTGACGGAGTACATACAATATATGTAATTATATGAATACCTATTTCTTACTTCCTAAGACCCGAGTTGCAACATGGGGACCAAGCAGACCTTCAACTGAGAAAAGCATGGTGTATTAGGCTGGCGGAGAGTTACCCATCGCTCAGCCAACACACAAAAGAAAACACAAAACACCAAAGCAATAATTAAAAACATAACACTAGTGCTACGCTGAAAAAAAGGCCAGAAAACAACCGTAGCATTTTGTATGAAACTGGTAATCTCGGTAGTCTGTTGACTGTTCTAAGCACATTGAAGTTCGTGTTTGGGCAAGTTACTCACTAAATGGAGAACACAAATTTCCAGTCTCCTGCCAACCAGTCTGAACAGGCGGTAGGTATTTTGTTGGTGCAAGCTCACTGAACCAGCGGGATCTGAGGGAGAACTGCAATGACACAACTACGGCAAATCAGTAAGTTATGGAACATGGACCTGCTGTAGACCTGGCATTGCAGTCAAACTATATGAAAGAACTGCTCGGCTGAATCATCTTGCTCATGTTTGAAAGGACAGAGATGCACAGGTTACAGTAGCGCAGCCATGATGAGACTATCTTTTGCACCATGTAGATCTTGCAATCAAATAGGGCACCGCATTTTCACATTCCATAACTTCCACAAGAGATGGAACAAATTTCTTTGGATTGGCATGAGATTCAGGAAAGATCTGAGGTTAGATGTTTCCAAAGGTCACAATCTCACGACCAGTGAAGCAGATATCACATCAGCCTGTTCCAAGTGTTGAGTTGGCAGCGGAATGCATAATTTGTGATCACATGAGCCTGAAGATGAGCACATCAGTGCTCAGCAGCTAGCTAATTTTCCATGAATAAAGCTTCACCACCCTTTTGCTAGAAAGTTGAAGATCCAAGACAAACTAATGTTTTTGCAGGCCACAGATTTTAGGTCATTAAAATACACAATTCTGGTTCATCTCATCAATACTCTGGACAAATCAGAAAAAGTTTCATCAGAGGAGAAAAGCTCCTTGTCCAGCATCAATATGAGTTCTTATATTCACAATCACATGGTCTCTGTCACTACAGGCACAAAAACCCAACTGGCAATAAGCCAAGAGATATTATTCCTTTAACTAATCCAGCAACAGGACGCTCGCCTCACCCTTACAAGCTCTGACTGGAGCGCAGGTGATGGATCCATAACTGGAGGGCTTAATAACTTACTCTGTTTTTAGGATCAATTTTAAAGCTTGCCATTTTAACCATGGAGTGATTCCGAAACTTTTTTTCCTTTAATAAACATTTCAATTGAAATTATTAAATTTAACATCCAGCATAAAGTGAGATCCGTCTGCGAGGAGAAAGCTTCTGGTGCCAGCTTTCTGATAATTCCAACAAATGCTAAATATTTTAAGTTAATGTTATACTGAAGTCCCATAACAAGTTTATATTTTTGGACTACTAAAGCAGCTGTTTGCAAAAAGACAATTATTTAGATACAACCGTTTCCCTCAGGTGGTCTGCACACTAAAGAAAATACAAGGGAAGAGATCAAGTGATGTAAGCATCTAAGATGCTCAAAAGTGAATGCAGAGAGTACATTAAATCCTGCTATATCGGCAATTGTAATTCATCATCTTTTAGCAACATCCAAGATTAAACACTGCTAAGTTCTGAGTGACAATATTTGCGAAGTGTTGCACCATACAAGTATAGGTGATCTCTAAAAAGTGCACCTAGTCATGTCTAAACTCTGCTGATTCAGTACAATGTAAACTATACAGGTTCTGTTTAACACATTAAACAAGCACACTCAACCCCATTAATACATTTCAATCCTACAATGAGTTTAAAACTTTATTTCATATTTATCATAATGTGATCCTGAGTAAGGGCCCTTTAGATCTGTAAGATCTTATTCTTAGTAGTACGAGTCCAAAATAAACAGTCGGAAAACAAATCAATTTTGCTGTTAAAAAACACCTGATTAGACACATAATTTACTTTCCGCACTGTTCTACCACACTACAGAATTGGAGGTAGAATGAGAGATGAGAAAGTACCTCTCTATGTATCGGCTTAGAACATATTAGTTGAAAACAGGCTTTTCTCTGCAGGCTGCTGCCTTGTACTCATCCAGGTACGGGAAGGGTCTTTGAGAATGAACTTTAACCATGTGTTGCAGTGGATCATGCTGTAGCCGATTGGAGGAGCAAAGGAGGATTAAAAAAGTGTGAGCCATACAAATACCCTGAGGCTGTTTTATCTCCCTGCGCTGCTTCTTTTTCAGTTAACAGACCACCTCTCCATGAAGTTTCAAATCCCCAGGAGCCAAAGGAAATTAGTCTGGTAAGGAGTATGATGAGTGATCAAACAAACCTGACAAGGCCCGGTCTACTTGCTTTTAGGAATGGTCATTGTAACCAGGAAAGGGGTGTGGCGTACAGTGAACTAGAAAGCCAGCAAGCCATCACTGTGCTCCTCCTGCCAGGTGAGCTTTTTCATACCCCACCTGAAAATATGCATAAAGGGCTCACCGGGTTAAGAAACATTACTTTGATTTAGTTAGTACAGGATGCTGAAAAATAAGAACGTTGAATTTGAGAAAGGTTTTGTTAAAGTCTGAAAGAAAATGTGGCTGATGGGGTTAAGAGACAAGAAGGTTGTGACAGAGATCAACCTGGTGAGACAGGCTGAGCAGAAACAGCCTGGAGGATGAGTAATAGTACAAAGTCTGCATTTTCTAAGGACCAATCCTACATGACAGCAGAGGAGATGCTGCATACGTTAGCTGGTTATAGAAAGGATTTAGATACAAATTACCTCAAAGGAGCAAGGTGTACAGAAAAGACTGAATGATTATTTCCAATTACAAAGTAAAAAAAAAAAAGGTACAAAAAGGCAGAAACTCAGTGTATGAAGTGTGCTGGCAGAGCCTTGAAAGGAGGGAACTGCTAAACCTCAAAAAAGTAGTACGATATAGTGGGATTGTTGCACATCCCATTGAAGAGCGAGAAGACAGTTGGACAGGGAACAGCCATGCATAAGTATATTTTGAATAACAGTTCCTGAGCGGAAACCTTCAAGACCAGAAGTATGCAAAAAAAAAATGCCACTTTTGATAGACAGAAATGAGATTGCTGTGATCAAAACACATGCATTCCCACCTCCCCATCACTTTAAGAGATATGGGGGTGTCACGTCTCTCCAGAAGAAAGCCCCCAAGAGCAAAGAATACATAAGGCTCATAGTACAAAATATAGGAAAAGGCCAAGGATGGAACCAAGCTATTTATTCTCTCCAGTGTACAGCAATTCCTCTCCCTCACATCCTGGGGAGCACCAGTGAGGATAAGATCACAATGTGATGTGAAATAATGAGCGTCAATTGTATGAAATATTCAGATCACCTGGTCTCAAGTAAATTTCGTACAGACCAATCCTCTCAATAAAATTATCTTCACTTTTCCTAATATAGACATGCAATGCACCTCGCCTAGCTCGAAATAAATTCTTAAAATGTTAGATGATGTACCAGAGTAAACAATTAAGCCATCTAAAGACTACTTTTTCCTGATCACTTAACCTGCAACCTAGCTTCAAACTATTTCAAGATTTGGGTGCAGGTTTACAGCTTACATATTTTCTCTGCTATTGGCATCTGGTCGGGTCTGAGATCTATCCTTTTTTCCCTGTTTAAACACATGAAAACAATAGAAAATCATAAAGCATATAATGGGGCCGAACCTGCATACAATTTCCAACAAAGCTCCGCAGGAAATAGGTCCATAACTGACACTCTCAGACCATTCCCTGCAGCTCAATAGTTTTGCTGCATGCTAGAGTCTGAGCGCTTTAGACTTGTTCGAAAGAAAGTTACTACATAAAGAATATACAGACGCTATAGCAGCTTGCATCCCATAAAAATATAATTAAAGTTCAGATTCTATTTAAAATGCTTGGGTTTCAATAGGGAGCCAGTTGACAGTGAGAAGTACTGGAGTGATATGACTGAAGCACTTGAGTCCTGAGGTCAGTCTTACTGCAGCATTGGGAGTTGCCTTCCTTGGGAATAGGTTTGTTTTAGGGATTCCATTGAGTAGGGTGTTGACATAATCGAGACTCGAGAGGACTCGGAGAATGTACCACATTTTTTAAACCCGACTCTGGAATAAAATGTTAATGTTTCTGAGAAATCCGAGTTGGTGTGGAGCCCTCGTTGTTGTATTTACACACTCTTGGAGGTTTGGACTCGTTTTTTTTACTGTGATCCTGAAAGATTGAGTGCATTCAATGATTCGGAGTTTGCAACTTCGCTTTTAAATTAAGCTGGTCCAATCACTCTTGGACCGGGGTCGAATTGTGAGGGCCGGAGACAAGGAGGAATTCAGTCTTTAAGGGGGTAAGTCTCAGGTCAATAGCTAGACTTGTGTTCCCTTAAGAGTTGATCTAGGAAGAGGATATCTTTTTGGGATAAGGCTTTTAGTTTTAGCTGGGTATCTTCTGCATAAAGATAATAGAAGAGATAAGAGCCTTTAAGCATAATGTCAGTTCCATATACAGGCTGAAAAGAGTTGAAGATAGTATTGATCCGTGAGGTACCACTTAGACTGTGTTAGATATAAGAATTACGCATTCAGTTTAATTAGTTCAGGTTAAGTGGAAAACCAGCTTCGGACAGGTCCATTTATCCCCATTCTTTCCTTGAGAGTGTTTAATAGGATGATATGGTTGACCATGTCAAACACTGCAGATAAGTCAATTAGTTTGAAGAGGCAAGAGTCTCTATTATCCAGGAGGTGAGCGAACTTCACGATCTGTAAAACACCTATCACTGTGCTGCAGTCACCGCTGAATTCTGAATGAAAATTGTTAATGAGTTGTGGTCAATGTATTGTTTGAGTTGCAATGAGATGTAGCTTTAAAGAATTTTCTCTAGGAATGAGAAGCTCGCCACTGGTCTAAGATGGTTTAGGTCTTTTAGGACTCTCCTTTTTCTTTTAAGAATAGCGTAACCTGTCCTATTTGCAGACAGTTCAGAACTTCACCTACGGTCAGCGCAAAAATGGTCAGCTGAGACGAGTACAGTGAAAGATTACTGCAAATCTCCTTAAATTAAGGTCAAGGGATAGAGTCTGAAATGTGCAGCTGATCGCGTATGTGTTATTTTGAAGACCTTGCTCTCATTGGCTTTTCAGAACTCACTTCTGGAAGTATTGGTCTTCAAGGGAAGAATGAGGGTTTGACTTTCTACTGATTTTTTTGGCAGTGAAAGTTCTGTCTTTTTTATCTTCGAAGCAAAGAAACAGATTATCTCCTCGCACCTTTCTTGTGAGGTGTTATTGACCTAATTGGTTGACTGACTGTTTTGTTGCTTGATTATATCAAAAAGTTTTCTAGGTTGTTTTCTCGCTTGGCATTATTGAAATATGGAAAAAAGGTTCTAGCCTCAAAGACACTGTTTTTATATCTTGCCCTTTCAATGTGAAGTCTGGTCAGATTCATAGTCAAAGGATTTTGTCTCCACAGATCTATGGTGCTTTCTACCACTGCAAAGGACCTTAATGTACCACTGGGTGGATATTTTGTTTTTTGACTAAGTTTCATGGGAGATAGTTACTCCATTACATTGCCCATGGTTTCAATGTAGTGATAAAGCAGGTTAATTACATGCACAGTTAAGATGAGTGGAAAGGTGGTGGTGCGAATTTAGACAATATAAATAATTTTCACAGGTTTAAGACACAGGTCAACAATCAAAACCAGCTGCAGCACTGCTTTCAGTCTACAGCTGGCTCTCAGGGCATCCTGTAGCTACCAGTTCCCCCAGTAGAGGACATGGGTTATGTACGTTTGTAGGATTTGTGTCATAGTGTATATGTATGAACACAGACACAATCCAGCCATTCATCTATTGCTATACATTTTACTCTATGAGAGACTGACAGTCTTCAAAATGCGGACAAAAAAATCTTACTTAGTAAGACCTCTACTGGACTACAATGATTAATAACCACCTTTCAGTAGGAACGGTCTGGAAATTAACATCAACAAAATAAATCTCCCGATCTCCCTGCTCCCCTACCCGGTCAAAGTACTCAAGAAAGCCATCAAACAGCAGCTCACCAAATTCCTGGAACAAAACCACCTACTGGACGCCTCACAATCAGGATTCAGTGCCAACCACAGCACTAAGACTGCACAGATTGCCAACACAGACTGCATCAGAACACTCCCCGACCGCGGAGAAACAGTGGCCCTGGTCCTCCTCGACCTCTCCGCGGCATTCAACACTGTCTCCCACAACACCCTCATCAACAGACTGTACAACTTGGGTATACAGCAAGATACCCTCAAGTGGATCGCCTCCTTCCCGACAGGACGCACACAGAGCATCCAACTGACTCCCTTGACCTACGCACCCAAACCAAAGACAATATATGCGGCATACCACAAGGATCATCCCTCGGCCTCACCCTGTTCAACATCTACATGAGGCCCCCCCCCCCCTCGCAGATTTCATCAGATCCCACGGACTCAGTCTCCTACGCAGACTACACTCAACTGATCCTCTCGCTCACAGAGGACCACTCCAACGCCAAAATCAACTTCTACAATACCATGACTAACGTAGCCAAATGGATGACAGACAATTGCCTCCAACTCAACTCCAACAAAACTGAAGTACTGATCTTCGGGAAGAACACTTGCGCATGGGACCACAGCTGGTGGCCTGGAGAACTCAGACCCACACAGACCGATTGACCATGCACGCAACCTTGGCATCATTCTCGACAGCCAACTGACCATGTCAAAGCAGTCACCTCCTCCTGCTTCCACACACTTTGCATGCTCCGCAGAATCTTCAGATGGATCCCAACCAACACCAGAAAGATAGTCACTCAGGCCCTCGTCCCCAGCCACCTTGACTTCGGAAACACCCTCTACGCCGGCATCTCTACCCAGCTCCTTCAAAGACTGCAGACCATACAGAACGCTGCAGCCTGGACCTCCCCAAATGAACCCACATTGCCCCCCCACCTGAGAGACCTCCACTGGCTCCCCATCCAGAAGAGATGCAAGTTCAAGATCCTCATGCACGCCTACAAAGCCCTCCATGACCTAGGACCTGCTTACATCAACTGAACTTCCACCAGCCCTCTAGACACCTTTGCTCTTCTTCACTCGCTCACACACCCCTCATCCATTGCAGCAGTGGCCGCTCCTTCTCCTACATTGCTACCAAGGCCTGGAACAACCTTCCTCTCCAACGTCATACAGCCTCCTCGCTGGCAGACTTCAGAAAGAGACTCAAGATTTGGCCCTTCGACGGAGAAACATCGCCCAGATGCCCCCAGGGTGACAGTGCTGCGCTTTACAAATGATTGACAAGTCATGTTTTTTGGTATCCAGTGTAGGGGAAAAAACTTTGCTTGGCACTTGGATGAAAAATTAAAAATAACCATGATGTACATGTATTTAGGAGTTACTTTTGACCATCGAATTACGTTTAATCCACATTTCCAAGCTTAAAGAGCAAATTCGCTTTTATCTGCATTTAAATTGCTGCACACTAAGCTGAGAGGCCCATCATTGCTTCCCATTCTCAAGACAATTGAGGCTAAATTCATATAATCTCTTCGTTATGGATCAGAAATAATGCCTGGGTGCAACTCAAAGCTACTAGAGACACTTCAAGCGGACATTTACAGACTTCTATTCAGAGTGCAGCCTAATAATTTTCAGGCACAGATTTGCTTGGAATTTGGCCTAGTAAGACCAGATCTATTGCATCAGGGCGCTTTTATTAAATTCTGTAAAAAAAAACTACAACTAGGCGCCCAAACCTACTTTGGCCTTCCTCTTATGGGCTGAAATTGGAATTCGTAAAAAAAAACCAAAAAACTAATGCACGGGGAGATTGGCTATCTTCTCCTTTGTTCACTTTAGCACTTACTTCCCTTTGGGCTTCTGCAGCCTCAGGGCCTTCTTTTCAAGAAGCAGAGAATAAGTCAGTGAGACTTTCTTCACATTTGCAGGACAAACATCAATTTGCCAAGAAAGCCCATTCATAGAAGGTTATAAATTCTTATGAGCGCCCAAACGTACAGTCATATTAAATACTTCTTATTCATATTACATTAAGTTAAAGTTCATGAGGTTAAGGATGGGTGATTTACCCACTAAAGACATGACCCCTCATTGGAAGCATTGTTGGCCAACACAACCCTGTCAGCTATGCGCATAAACAAGAATATGTAATACATATTTTGTGTGTTTGTCCAAATTTGATTGATGCACGTAGACACTTTTTGCGCAAGCACTTTAACACCCTACAAATAAGATCTTGTAGGGTAGCTTTGATTTAATGCTTATGTGGGTCGTTCCCACAACTATCATGTAATTTTGTCAAATATATGGAGTATGTGTCTGCCTGTATGTTACTGCACTGAAACGTATATAATTTGGTAAGTATAAGTAGTATGTGTGTGCCTGTAGGTTAGCATATTAAAATGCACACATGGATAACAGATGTATATATACAGATGAATTTATACATATTTCATACTGATCTACACAGGCAGCTGTTTTTAACCCTATATGTTTTGGTACTGAATATAGTTTTATTGAAAAGTTAAGGAAATTATCTTGTTCATAGAATCTTTGATTTTAGAACTTTTTTGACTTAATTTGTAATGTTTTTTATTAACATACAAAAATAAATAAACTGGAACGAATGTATTCACTTTTTTTTCTCCTGGAGCATGTATTCCCTGTACTTAAAGTAGTATAAAAACTGCTAGCTGGGCAAGGAACTTGGTGAAAATCCTTGGTCCAGAGGGCACCGCGCTGGTTATATTTACAGAAAATCTATAGTTTTATTTGGCTTAGTGTGTGAAGAAATGTAGGCTTGCAGAGTCCCTACTGAAGGTTTTAAAATGTCAGCTTGCTATCAGGCAGTCTTTTTCCGGGCATGCCTGCTGCTGTACAAATTCCCATCCAGTTATGAAGGATGGCCGGGAGAGGGGCCCACTGTCTTGAGTATTTCACTTATCTTCTTCATGTCTGGGCACCTCCTTTAGATTTGGCTCATGCGGAAGGATTGGTGAATGTTTGGCTATCTTCTGCAAGTTGGGGTACAGGGGATGTAATTTTTTAAGACTCTAAGCCATGAACAAGTTATTTTTCCAGGACCCATTTGTCTGTTAGCTCATGCTACTGCAGCCAAAAAGGAAGATGTCTCCCTCTCAGAGAGCAGTGTGAACAGGAGCAAAGCAAGCACGTTTCTTGGAGGGAGCTCATTGCTGCCCACAACCACTTCCAACTAGGTTTATTTCCGTTTGTCTGTTGACTTGTTTCGTTGTAAAAGTTCAATGGACTCAGTGCGCCTGATTTGTCCAACTGTTGCACAGTGGGAAAAATCGTGCAAGAGATGCATCCCTTTGGAAAAATAGCTCAAGAGATACATCCCTTGGCAACTAGTTGGAAGAATTCTGGTTCAAATCATTACCCGTCACTGTAGCTGGTAAAGTCTTATCAACGTGGAAAAACATGTTCTGATCCACTAACAAGCATGTCTACTATATTTGACAGTTCCAAGTCCCAAACTAGTGAATCTTAACCACCTGAGACTTCAAACACTATCTTCAATAATGTATTTTCTGAATCCAGAACCAGCGAAATCCACTGAGGTTTTGTAAGAATGATGACTGGATGCCTGCTGACTATAAACCAAAACCAAACAAACCCTTCTAAAGCTCTCACGGTAAGAATAGCCAATGCATATACTTGGATTACGATAAAAGAAGCATAAAGTTCCAATATCTACGTTACCTGGAAAAGTTGTAAATAATTATATTGTGCTACGTGATGTTCGCCTGTAGGGTGATGCCACCATTCGCCAGGTCCTTGTCAACAGGAAAATATTCTCCTGTGAGGTAAAAAGAGACAAATGTCCAGAACTGGGCTATTCCTTCAAGGATCACTGACTTAATGTGCCACCATGCTAACGATCTTGGCCCATTAGCACATATCCTCTGTCTTTCTGGTGACCTACAAGTGTCTCTGGCTCAAACTGATTGGCAAGGATAGTCTAACAGAGGCAGGTAATAGCCCTTATAGCTCTTTTTTCATTTGATCCACACTTGTTTTAAGGGAGTGCATCATATCCTACTGTTCTTTTATTGTTCGAAAGCATTTCACAATAAGGAGAGGGTGTCAATGTTCCCGATGACAGCTTTTTGAGTGCAGGGACACCCATAAAGTCCAATATTTAAAGATGCAGTCTCCGAGCTGGTCTGGGGATATTCAGTCAAGCCAAAGGTGTAGTTGTAAAGATGGGTGGACATGTAAACGGCTCTCCTGGGATAGTAGCTGCTCGGACCTTTCACCCAGTTTACCTCTTTCATTAATAGACTTCAGGAAGAGTGCAGAGTCCAAAACTATGTGAAGCTCCATTAATCTGATGATCAAAATTGGACTCTTCTACACTGCCGCAACCATCAAACCTATTTAATGCCTTAATTTCATTTCCTTTTCATAAAGGGCCTTTGTATTTCTATGCATCCAAAATTATGCATTTCTAACTTCTTTAACGGCACCAAGAGATTTCCTTCCCAAGGAGGATGTGTGAATAAAAAGCAGACTGAGCAATGCACCAATAAAACCAAAATCCATCCTCCGGACAAAGCAATGTATTTTCTCTGTCAATTCTACTTCGAAAGTGAAACAACTTACTAATGTCACATTTTATGAGATAATGGTGATGATAGTGACAAAGTACTAATTGAATGTGAAGGTTTCCCCGTGCAATGCTCCTCTGGAACGCAAATATGACTAACCCAAATACTTTTTGTACTCTTCTGACACTGCTAAACAGATCATCTGACTGGCAAAGCGCCATAAACTGCACACTATCAAAGGTCACCAGGCCTCAAATTTGAATTCTTGCCCAACTCACCAGCCCCTGGCATAAAGCTGGCTAAAACAGTTTGTGTTTGTAGCATGCGTGAAGCGTTCTCTCTTTGCCCATTTTCGTACAGTTTAATAATTTTAGAAGCAAGAAAAATATATTTTAAAACCGATAAGTGTAGCTATGGAATCCCGATTGAGGCAAGGGGTGAAGAAGCTAGAATGGCCCATTTTTTTTTGTCGTTTTTATTCTAGACCATGGGTACTCACAAACTTTGTCGGGGGCCACAATTACAGTGTGGTTCATGGCCGAGGGCCGCACCGGTAGGGGTGGGTTAGTGTGTGTGGGGGTGCTAGAGTAAAAAAAAAAAAATCAAACCCGTTTCAAAACATTAGACAATGCGACAAAAGCAGATGTAACTACAAAGACGCACATTTTGATAATACATTTTTATTAGCAGACAATAGCAATCTTAGGAGGCATTGCATAGCTTCATACTCACTTTGACCCCAATTCCATCACAGTCTCTCTCGCAGTCTGTCAGTCTCTCTCGCAGTCTGTCAGTCTCTCTCGCAGTCTGTCAGTCTCTCTCGCAGTCTGTCAGTCTCTCTCGCAGTCTGTCAGTCTCTCTCGCAGTCTGTCAGTCTCTCTCGCAGTCTGTCAGTCTCTCTCGCAGTCTGTCAGTCTCTCTCGCAGTCTCAGAGACTGACAGTCAGTCTCAGTCAGTCTCTCTCTCCACTCCTTACTCTCCACTCTCTCTCTCTCCACTTTATCTCTTTCTGGGGGGCCATGGGTACATTACTTGCAAGGTCCGCAGGCAGCCAAGGAAGGCCTGACGGGCCGCTGGCGGCCCGCACTAGGAGTATCATGGTTCTAGACCAAGGGCGTTTCTTTATGTCCATTACTGCGCGCTCTTTTGGTTCTGGTTCTTTTTCTGTCTGTTTGCTCCATCTCCAACTGCTAGAGTTTGAGTTTTGTTGTGCATCAGTATTAGGTTATATTCGTCAAGCACTCAAAATCAGGAAGACCGCCTTTACTGAATAATACTGTGCTTATTCACTTTGTATTGTTGATGGAATTTGATAAAAGTATTGTGAATGGCTTGAGATTCCACTGTAATTATTTATTAGTTTTAACAACTTGTATGTATGATATTTAATCTTTTATGGCCTTGTGCCGAATAAAGTTTCAGAATCGAAATCAAATCTAGAATGGCCGCTCGAGGCACGTCATAAACGCCAGCTCAGGAAGTGGTTACAAGAGATGGGCAGCAAGGGCCCAGAGACTGGATGGTCTTTTAAGTGCGATAACATGAACATAAAATTCACAGACGATGGCATATCCTAGAATGCAATAAAAGATATGCCTAGGAGACTTATCTATAAGATAGCCTACCCCCATCGCTGGCCTCTAAAAGCATGTAACCTGCATGATGTAAGAGCATTTGAGCAAGGACTATCTGTGTACAGAAATGTAGCAGTTCCAATAAAAAACATTTGTTAGATGGACTACACCAGTATGTACCAAGGTACATTCCAGATTGTCTTTGTACAAATACTGAAGCAAGACATTCTGTAATGCCCCAGATGAAAAAAGGTAGCAGTAACTCAGTGCCTTACTGTATGATGGTTTAGCGTATGCACAGATTCAAGGCTTGAAAGCTGGTCACCCTGAACTGATTAGTTTTCAATAGCCACGCTTTGGGGAACATCCACTGCTGGGGGGAATGCCTCCAATGTTCATGAGGAGTCAACTTTGTCACTTTAAATCCAGTATTCTAGTGTTTTTCTTCCTCTTCAGTCCAAAGCTGGCTTTTTGCTCTTTTGGTTCTATTATTGCGCCTACTGTATTCCAATCTCTGGCAGGTGTTATAGATTGCTTTCTGATAAGTATTCTATTCTTTATTCATACCTCCACTACTCAAAAGATTAACACAAATCATAAAGATTTTTAGGAACTTAACCATTTAATCCAGTGGTTCTTAATCCTTAGTCCGGGGCCCGCTACGCCTACTCAGGGGGTCTGCAACTGCTTAGAAAATTAAATATCAACAGATTAATAAAATGCAAATAAATTGGAAAAATGTAAAACTGAAAATGTTAAAACGTTAAGTAAATGTGAAGGAATTTGCAAATGGCTAAAAATTACAGTGGTGTCCTCAAACTAGTTCATGGGAGCAGTGCAAATACATCAAATCTAATATAGAATAGACAATGGGTGGACTCGGCTGAATCTAGAACAGCCCCCAACCTTCCATTAAAATTAAAACTTTTATATTGGCTTGTGAATTAAATAACATATTTCATTATTTGTGTACTTGTTTGATGAATACTTGTTTCCATGTTTGTTTTGAGGTTTAAATCATTGAAATTACTCAAGTCGGGGTCTTTCGTTTTCAGTAATGACTCCATGGGGCCTCGGATTAACAACATGATTCAGTGGGGGTCCCTGGATTCCAGTAATGTTTAAGTGGGAGTCCATAGAAGTCAAAAGGTTAAGAACCACAGGCATTCTTCTTTTCAGTATTGTATTAATTCATATTGCTCTACAAAAAACAAAGGGGCCTCAAGTGCTAAATGTGGTTCAACAGATAGGTCAAGCATGATTTGACACTATTGTCAAAAGGAGGCGCACAGCATCCACCCTGCCCATTCTGTGGAATTCGGAGGAGTCATCTCTGCCCATTCAAGTCAGCTCCTTGTTTGCTCCTGGGAGGCACTTCACACCTATTCAAGGCTAATCACCGGCCGGAAGAAGCTAGAGAACTAATCTAAATTAGCCTCCAAACACTCAGGTATGGAAAAGCTAACTTTCTAAAAGTTACCCTTCCTTAATGTTTATTCAAATTTGACTTCACCATTGAATTAGATTTTTAGTAACGATAAAAAATAGTTTAATTATTTTTCTAGATGGTCCCAGTCCAGATATATATATTAGCCTTTTTAATCTCCACTATGGTTTTCTACATAGGACAGATATGCCTACCACAGTGAAAATAGCTTTTTCAACCATGTCATTGCAGATACATGGTAATATTAATTTTCTTCATGTCCCACTTTATATACCATGTACTCTACTGCGTGAGCTACAAGGCTTACATAGGGGTGACAATATTTAAAGGGAGGTTCTCTCCTGTCAAAAAGGGTCATTAACACAGGTGGCTGTAAGTTTAAAACATGCAGATATCAGCCTACAATGGTAGGCCTGAAGCCATGTTTGCACTGCAGCTGCAGTGGACGGCACAATAGGTGCTGCAGTCCACTCTATGTATTTAACTGCCAGGCCCTAGGTACACCTTGCACCATGTACTAGGGACTTATAGGCAATTTAAAAATACCAGTTAGGAATATGCCTATTCGACTAGAAGGGGGCGCACAGGCACCTAACGCCTGGTTAGCAGGAGTAAGGTACATAGAATTCTAAAACCAGCAATGATATAGGGTCCAGCAAAAGGCGAAAAATCATGGGTGGTCATGAAGAAAATGCGACTTTCCTACAGCTGTGCCAACACGTGGAGAACAGTGCAACTCAGTTAGTAGCTTGTATGCGTGTAAGTGTAGCACAGACCTCAAGGTGAGTGGCCATGCAAGTTTGTGCTGCATAGTGAGAGTGGATAAACTGTAGCTATAGGAAGAACGGGTTACTTCTAGATGGGGAGCAAAATGTAGCGATCTGATAGGCCTGCTTGTGCAGTTAATTGTTGGCTACAGAGAACTGTACCTGGGGGTGGGAGATGGCATGGCCAGAGTGTAGAATCATGGTATTTAAAGTACTGGACAAACTGTGATTGAGTTACAGTGTCGAAGGGATGCAAGAATCGGGCAGAGCAAATATTTTTGTGCAGAGCATGGGCCCTATGTGTTCAATTAAGGTAGTTTGAGTGTTTATAACGCACTGAGTATGTGGACAATAATCCAGTGTGGGATTACAAGCCGAAGGCTCTGAGGAGTTGTGCTTGCATCAACTGGTATTGAATGGATGGGTATGGTATGTCATGGGGGCAATTCTATTTGGCAATTCCACAGTAAATCTTAAAACTGTTATTCAAGTAATGGTTTCGTGCAAAAAAAAAAAAAAAAAGGTTCAAAGGCAGTCTTTGATGAATTTCAAACTCTGGTTTATTTCAAAAACCTTTCAAATTGTTAGATCCACACAATATAGTAACAAATCAATCAGCCAACGCGTTTCGTCCACACTTGGACATCATCAGGGTACCTTCTCTCTCGGCTGGTTCGATAAATTCCACCATGAGAGCGGGATTTATCGAACCAGCCGGGAGAGAAGGCGTGCTGGATTTGAACGCGCTACTAGTCAGAAAACTTCCTCATTAATGGGATGGAACAGGAAATTCGGAGTAGATTATCAATACATAATTTGGAGCCCTGATGATGTCCAAGTGTGGACAAAACGCGTTGGCTGATTGATTTGTTACTATATTGTGTGGATCTAACAATCTGAAAGGTTTTTGAAATAAACCACAGAGTTTGAAATTCATCAAATACTGCCTATGAACCTTTTTTTTTTTTTTGCACGAAACCATTACTTGAATAATAGATTTGTGAACATTGTGAACTGAGGCGCTCCTTTCAGGATAGGTTATGAATTCTTGTCGATTAGTGGCGCAGTGGGACCATTGAAAGTTGAGCGTGGATGAACTACCTAATCGACTAACCGGTATTACACACCAGTGCGCAAACCTCCTAGCCCTCACCGCCTATCGAGTTGGATAAATCTTAAAACTGCTTTTCAAAAATGCCACAGAACCAAGTGCTATGTAAATAAGCATCGAAATTGTCAATTTCGGAATGATTTCCTTTCCTTTTTGGCGTCTTAAAGTACGCTGGTGCATTCACAATAAAAAGAATTCATAGAGTAGCACCCAACCATGTCGTCACTGGACAAAGAAGAACCGAAACTTCAACCCGACACCCCCATTCCACTTCACACTGTTCTATGCAATCACCTGGTTTGACCTTAGCCCAATTCCAAAACCTTGTCACTTGCGACTCGTGGACAAACACAGCAATCCGAGAATGGCTCCCACAGTAGCAGGGGGCTATGTTTACATTTCTGACAAGCCAAAGAATGACAGCTTGTGCCGTTAAGCGTCACGCTGACACATCCTGCAGCACCCGTTTAATGTACAGCGCTGTAAAATGGAAGCCACGGTATTGCGAGTTACTGCTACGTTCACTGTAGCCAACTGCAAGTAAGTCAATGGCACTGCTGGCAGACAAGTGTGTGCACACTAAACACGCACAAGGCTAGACCTCCTTAACTGCGCACGCGCAAACCGAAACTACCCGCGGATTAAAAGCGCGTCACCCAAACACTCAAGGTAGGTTAGTTTCCAAACGCTTCTCAGACTCAGCAAAAAAAATAAAAAATCCCGCAGCTTGAACATCAGCTGGTGTGTCTCTGGGCAGGAATAATATGAAAATAAACTACAAATGTAGCCCATTTGTCAAATCTATGTTGATAGCGCTTTTGAAGTGCCCTAAATGTAGACGCCTGCGCACTTTCAACGTAAAATAAAAAAGAGAAAGGTGCCTCCTTTCGATTCTGACAACAGCACAATCATTTCCCGGTCACTTCATTCGCATTAAACCAGGAAAGCACTGCCTCCGTCTCCTTTCATTTTGTCTACTGAAAAAAGGTGATGCTAGCTCCAAGTTCCCGCCTGTCCCTCGTGCCTTCGGTGCCAATGTTCGCACCCCTTGGCCTGCAAGCAGAGCTCGCTGGCGGAGACATGCCCCCGGGCACCGCTCTGACTCACCGGCGCCATGAACGCAAAGCAGCAACGTCTCCTCGCCAAAGGGTAACGTGTGCTGTTCGAAGTGGCGCGCAAAGGCGGCAAACTTCACACACGAGAAAGGGGACTCGATGTAGGGCTAATGCACTCTTGCACGAAGCGACACCAAGTTCATTTATTCACCAGCCCACCACCTTCAAGTGTCACAGCAGCAATCGGGTGTGGAATGTCGGAAACCGCCTGGCCGAATGGAATGCTCAAATTCGAAGGGCTAATAACGCTGGGTTCGGAGATGATCCCTTGAGCTCTGTGCGGTGCCTCCCGTCCAAGACACTGCAGAAACTCGGGCGGCCATGAGACGGCAGAACCTGCCTGGCAGCTTTCAATTCGAGCAAAGAGGCCGTCGGTGGGCCGGGCTCTTTCTGCAGAGAGCTGCTCGCGGACGTGCAAGGCGCAGTCGATGGTTTGCACTTCACCTGCCCAACGCTGACCACAGATCAAGACCACGAGTCGGCCTTACGGTGCCTTAATTTTAGGGATGCGATATAATACGAAGCTAGTTCCAAGGGGAACGTGCGTGAACTGCAAAAAACATGCAAGTGATGCGAACATATATATATCGGACATTACTAGACATCAACACCACTCTTTATTATAACAACAAGGTACAGTGACAAAGTGACGTGTTAACGTCAGGATTAGAGCCGAGGATGCAGCATAAGCAGCCAAGCCACTACATCAGATCTACAGTTACACAGCTCCAATTTACTTTGGGAAATATATTTCAGACATTTTTCAACAAAACGCATTAATATCACGCAAAGATAAGGACCCGAGGATGGCTACCAACAGCTGCATGGATTGCTGCAAAGGGTTAGGAAACAACCATGCTCTCAAAAAAACCGAAAGCATGCGCAATGGTTCAGAAATCGCTTGCAAGTTTTCAGTGGCTAATTGTACCTGGTTCCCACTCCGCTGCCTGAAAAAGGTTATTCTTTTCAACTCTAGAACAAATCTTTTCTGCTCTTTAACAACAAGCAGCCTCACTGCAATAATTCGACCATTAGGGCATTTCCAAAGAAGAAGTTGTCTTGATATGGACGGATTCTAGTTTTCTTCTAATACTTCAATCTCTTTCCACAAATAGGAGCAGGTCTCACCCAAAGTTGTTACACCATAGGTTTCTGAATCTGGCTTTTCCGGTAAGATTTCAGTCTCAATAGATCCAGGGGGTAAACCCACTATTGGTGGGGCTCGATGCTCTACATCAGCAAATGTGTTTAAATCAGAACTCCAGGAATGGAGCAGGTTTTCTCCAAAAACATATGCCGGCGGCCTTCTTTAGGCATTTTACTGGCTTGGGATACAGTAGAGTCCACAGGGAGACTGAGAAGGGTATGGCCATCTCACTCAAGGACAGACGTCCGCAAAGCATTTTCCAGCTGTTACTCAACTTTGGATAGAACACGGACAGAGAATGTGGGCACGTAGTCAGAGTGTATGTTGCCTCTCTAGAGGTCTTGGTATTCGACAACATATCCTCTCTAGTCTTCGTGAACCCGAAGGATCTAGACTTAGTTTGCACACACAGAGGAGGAAATTGGTACCTTCACACAGGACGTAGGCCATCAACACTCACCACAGGGTGAGGGGGCCAATGCGCTCATTGTTTCACCTGCTTGGAGGCAGTGTAAATAGGCTGAGAATGTGGCACTGGGCCTTAGCTTTATTTCTCACCTTTCGTCTGCTCTCTCCAATGGAGGTGAGCAGAGAGCGGCAAAAGGAGAAAAAGTTGGTTAGAGAACTGTGGCAATAATCACAGCAATGGTTGGTTTGAAGGATGAATCTCCAGGCATGATCGAGGTACCTTCCTCAAAAGGTACATTTCCTGAATACAAAGTCACCAGAAATGGTTGTGTTAGTGTTAAGAGTTGACATCACAGAAGGTATTCTGTTTCTGTGGGGACTCTGGAAGCGTGTTCCACAAGGTAACTACTTAGGCATATATAGAGGAACGTTTCTTTTTTGAAGTGCAGATTTGCAGCATGTCTGTCGAAAGCAATGAATAAAAAATAAAGTAAACAAAGATGGTCCAATTCAATGACATGCCTTATAGACCAGGTACTGGTTTAAATTCGATTCTTTGCATCACAGGCAGGTAATGCTATGCAGTGCTGGCAGTAGCCAAGAGTGCTGCAGTGAGCATAAGGCCCTGTAGATGCAGAACTGTGTAGGTGGGCAGAACCCAATAGTGTTAACAGTCAACTCACCTAGACTTAAGAAATGCAGGTGCTGTGCTTGGAGCTTTCACAGGAAGAGTCAGAAGCACTTTCTTCAACAGCTTCAGTTGGGAAAGCACTCAGTCACAGATATGCATATAGTTCAATCTATGGTACCTCGGGCAGAGAACAGAGGTTGCCGGTATCCAGTGATCGTTTCTCCAATAGGTAAAGTGGTGCATCTTTTTAAAAGATGGAAGCTTCCCAAAGTAGGAGTCAGAAGAACATTGCCTACCAGATGGGAAAAAAAGCCAATAATCAAGTTTAACATTAGCCCACTACCCCAAGATTAGTTACAGTCAGAGGGCCCCAAGGATGGAATTTACGAGAAATGACCCGGGGAGAGGATCTTGACCAGGAAGAGGACGTGCATGCCACTCAAAGAAGCACGCTAAGAATGGTGAATATCATGAATGGAATTTCACCACCTTAACATTTGGTTACATCTGCAGAAAACCTTAAATGAAATATCTTAAATAAAGTGCAAATGTGATTGCATATTTCACGGTTGGTAAGATCTTCACATACAGATAATGCTGGCTTCTGCAGCATCAGTGGAATATTTCTACAATAGTAATGCAAAGCTCAAAAATTAAAACCAAAGTTAGTGGCCGTTTACTGTTAGAATGGTTAGAAAGCAAGCTTCAAGTGATTATGGAGAGAGAGAGAAAAAAATGAACAGTAGCAAAATAGTTCTCACATTCTCAGACTGTAAACTGTCCCTATCACAGGCATATAAGTTAGTTAGAAGTTATTCAGCGGACTTACATTCTGCATTAAAATCCATGCCAATAAGATGCAGCATGTGCAACAGACTGTTACAACTCCACTGAAAAACTACGCATATTGCATACCAAACGGTCTAAACAGTTTAGGTGGTGTCTGACAAGCGCCCAAAAAATATTGAAGTGCTCAGTGTTCATCTAGGCCAAATCTTGTAGTGCTGTAGAAAGAACACTGTTTAGAATCACTTGGTAAATTCTAAATCTCCAAAGAACTGTTCTAAAGAAAGACTGCCTTTTAGTTGATGGATCTTATATGAGAGAAGAAAGAGAAAGAGTGGCTGGCCCCTAATGACTCCAAGACGATTTCAAACATGGGCAACATCGCAGATCACAATCCCAACAAAGAATAGATAAGAGTGTCGGAGGAGAACATTGATGGAGAGGCACCAAGTACTCATTGTTAAATTAGGGGAAGGTTCTTATCTTGTTTGCATGGTGGGTTTTGGGTTTGGGCCCGAGGAGGAAACAGAGTTGCAAGATCCAAGGACCCACAAGCACTGCAACTCTACAGAGGCCTCCTTGACTAGTGATGAGCCACCCCAGCTGACCTGTAACACTGTGCTGTAGAAGCAGCTTCCATACATGCCACCTGGGCCAGGGAGAGGTCATTGCCCTGTTTTCTATGCGGCACACACCTCGAAAAGCAGCCCTGTCCCACGAATTCATAGAATGCAGGGGTGCTACCTGCCCTTCCGGCAGACAAAAAAACATAACGTACTGTGCAACCTGGGGCAACCCAGAAGTGAGAACAAAGTCCACACTAGTAGGAAGGGAGTAGTCACAAGTGCTGGCTGACAGCCAAACTGGCCTCCCCCAGACTCTCTGCAAGGGAGAATCACAAAGACTAAACATGAAGTTTTGCACAAGGAGCATCATAAGAGGTTGCCCAACAGGAAAAGCCTAGGCTTTATACACAGTATCTGCTGAAGGGTATTGGTGATACAGACAATAATCTGATGCTTTCTGACATAATATGTATAGCTTTAAGGTGTATGTGATTTGAGCCAAGTACTTCCTTTTCAAAGACTATGAATTGAACGGAAATCAAGTTACTGACTTGCACTGGTTGCGTTCAGAGTCTCCAACCCCACACCAGTTCCTTGAGTAAGACGAGGACTGTTAGACTTCGTCACCTTGAGGGCCAAGTGCTAAAGGTCTTGATGCTCAGTTTTGGGCTCAACAATTAAGATTAAGCCTCAGGAAATCAGTGGTAAAAGACTCTGGTTGACACAATCTGATTCTAGGAGCCCCGACTTCCATGGGACATGCAAACACGTTTCCACGGGTGCTCTTTTTGTGACTTAGTTCTAAAGGATCAATCCATTGTGGTATTCAGAGAGAGACTCAGTGGTTACAAGAAGAATGACTGTCAAAGGACTCTACAGCCTTAAGCAATACTTAACATACAATCCCGAAGTAGAAGAATATTTATCTGAAAGGTAAATTCGTTGAGTAATGAAGAAATTGTTTAAGGTAATGGTTCAAATGTAGCATTGACAGCATCAAGCATCTCGCTGGACCAAGAGATGTGCACGTACATATTACCATAGTGCATAATTAAAGACAAGCACCCATGCTTCAAACTCTGGGCAACGTCAAATCTTGTACTGTACATTTAGTTATCCCTTTGTTGCTTTTGATGGACATGCATTCCCAACTGCAAAAGAGTCTGCTTTTCTGTTACACACAATAAACTAGAAGAGAAAACTATGTTGCTATTTTTCCGGCTAACAATGAGGCAAAAAATGTGTGTTTGCGGCAAAAGAAGGCGATTTATATAACTGAATGTCAGCATTAAGAAATGTTTGAAAAGGTAAGCAAATGTATGATCTCACAATTCAGACAAAGAGACATGGATTCAGAGGGTTCTGTTATATTTAGAGCCCTTTTTAAAATGGAAATAGGTGGTACTAATTTGGAACAACACAAACTCGGCCCAGTGCACACCAGAACAATGGTAGTGCCATAGGTGGGTACTAGTGGCATATATTGAATTGTGGGAGGTGCAATCAGGGCGGGGTATACTTTACAGACATAGATTTGGACATGAGGTGGACAGACTAAAGGAACTTAAAAGGAAACTGAACCCATGTGCTGAATATAACGTCATGTCAGGTGAACAGGATGGTGACCTAAGGATGATGCTGGAGCTCTCCGAGGTGATGTTTTAGACTAGTCGGGTAAAAGGGTCTCCATCAATGCATTAGGTTAAAGTAAGAAGCTCAACCTACGATTTAATTTGCTTTCAGCAAACCTTTGTCTGTAATAAAAAAGATTTGGTCAATGTCTAGACTAAAATAGATTTGACAGGAGGACCACAGGAGTTTTGATGCCCTGAAGTTGAATATTCGGTCAGCTGGTTACCTGCAGCCATCTGATCAGTCTCAGTTGTGCATTGTCGCCACTGGTGCAAGAGCTTACTGTTTTGGGACTGTTCAGAATCGGATAGCTGGTACCCCATATCCAGATTACTAATAATCCATAGCCTTTGAGTCACAGCTTCTTCGCCAGGCAGAAGGGCCCAACAGGTAGAGTTTGAAGCATTAGTGTTTTCTTGGGCAAATGAACGTTTTAGGAAATTTTCATGGGACAGCCCCACTAGACTGTAGATAGCCAAGACTTGCAAGAAAGGTCTATGCTCTATGTGTATGGATTAATAAGACGTCTGTGTAACTGGCATCCTGCAGCAAAATTCCATTCTCTAGGAGGCTGTATTATACAAACGGATTGTTTATCCAGTTGCCTTTGTTGCTAAAAGGGTATGCTGCAGAAGAGAACAAACTTGCATATGGTGTGGCAGTAGATGCATGTTCGACAAACAAGGATTAAAGGAGTTGACTACATTTGTGAGGGATAATTCTGGCTGGGAAAGTGTTGCTGCTAGAAACTGATCGACCGCTGTCTTCAGTTTACTTTTTTAGAGCGCCATGACCGAGCATTGTACCATTCCCAAGACCAGGGTCAGACCAAGAGATTCAGTGATGACATGAAGGATTGTATATAGTCAGCAAGATCATGTGATATGCCAATAAGTCAAGCTGTACAGTCAGTGTTAGAAATGGGGTTTCTGGTTGGCTAACCACCCAACCAGGCAGAGCCCCCCCCCCACACTCTAGTCAGGGCAAGGGAGTTAGACGCTGAAGATAACCCCTTGGTAGCTTGGCAGAGCAGTCAGGCTTATCCCAGAGGCAATGTGTAAAGCGTTTGCACAACACACTCACACAGCAGCGACACACTAGGCACACCACAAAAGAAACTCCACACAAGGTTATATAAAAATAGCCTTTGTATTATCCATAAAAACACATTAGAACACAATCACATATAATACACGGTGCCACCAGGCACTTGTCATGACTTGAAAGGGATTTACATAAATCACTTGGCCAATCGGGCCATTGTCATAATCACATTAGCGTCACCAGTAACTACTGGCATGATTGCACTTGGCACAAAGCATCAGGCATAAACATAATAACAATACTTAGCATTGCACATTATGCTATGCATACATATAATCCTCAGTGCACCTTAGTGTACACTTGCCACAATAAGCATATCATGAGTACCTCATGCCAACAGTGGGCCTATCGCCACAGGTATCCACACCGGTGCATAATCAGCAGTGCACTATCAATTGATGGTAGAGTGCACACATCTCCTAATCACATTATGCCCACCTTGGGTATAGAGGTGAACATCAGGCAGTCTTGCGTCTTTCTCGGGGGCCCCATCCTGGGCTTTCCCCGCAATACCCCCTTCCAGATTAAGGGCTCCCCCCAAATGCGTGCATCCCTCAAGCAGCTGCCCGTGATCTGACGGCGCAGCTGCGGACACCGCTCTCACTCTCCCCAAATGCGAAGTAACCAAAAAGGGGCCCAGAGCAGTCAGGCCCAACATCGGGGCAACCCCCCCTTCGTGGGAGGTCCTCCCTGGTCCCACTGACCTGGTGACTGCGGCCCGGGGCCTTCTGAGGATTTCTGAAACCGCGGCTGCCCGCAGTCATGCGGGTGCAGCCGCTTCAGCCCGGAGATGTATAACGCTGATGACAGGGCACGGGGCGGAGTCTCTGCTGCAGGGCCTCCCTCGTTAGGGAGGCGGGGCTGGTCCCTTCTCCACAGAGCGAAGGCTCCGTCGGCTGTACTCCTCTCTTGATCACTCACGGCCGCGGGCCCCGACCAGAACCAGGCTCGGCCTCTGCCTGGCTTCCGGGTGCTGCGGCTTCTCTGCCACAGCGCGACGGCGCCTGCCGCATTGAAGGCTGAAGCCCACTTCTCGGGCTCCTGGCAAAATAAATCAGAAGCACCTCACACGCTGTACGACGGCACGCGCCCACACCTGGGGCTCAGTAACAACAAAGTTGGAAGCGCCTACCACGCACTCCGGGCGAGGGGGCACCTGACCTCCGAGCACGCTCCAAAAAGCGCCTTGGCACCAAGAGACAAAGATCAAGCGCTCAGCCCGAAGTTAAGTCCCAAAAGTCACGCAGGGTAGGGCTGGGCACAGGCAGGCCAGCACACCGGATCACTCAGCAGTGTGGCAGTCTCTTCAGACACCCAGCGGGCAGCCACAGTCCTAAGTGGCTGTTCCTCCTGGCACACTGCCATCCACGCAGTGTGCTCTCCTGTTTCAGTCCCAAGCAAGCTCAAACATTGGGTCACAGCCCCTTCTCTTATAGTCCACAAAGTCTTTGTTCTCTGCTGGCACAGGGATCTGAGCCCAGTCCAAACCAGTTCTGGGGGGCACTTTAAATTATAATTTCCAGTGCATAACACTCCCCATTCACAGTGCAAGCCCTGGCTCCAGACACCACTGGGGGCGGAGCCATCATTGTGGAAGGCAGGCCCAGCCCTATTCAGGTGCAAGTGCTACTCCTCCCACCACTCCAAATGCAGGCCAGGCCTATTCAGCCTAGGGCTGAGTCACCCAGGCAGGGCAGGACACACCTTAATACCTCTCTCCCCACCCCCCCCCCCTGGGACTGGCTGGAGGGAATGCACATCCCCTCTCCCCCTGTCAGGCAGAACCAGACGGGCAATACACATCAGGCAGGCACAAAGACACATAGCACACAGAAATGCCTGCTTCTAAAAGTGGCATTTCTAAATTAGTAATAATAAATCCGCTTTCACCAATAAGCAGGATATATCACTACTATTCCAAACATATCAAAACTTGATCATGCTACCCCTCTCATGTCAGGAAATACCATTGAAGCACATATCAGGGAATCCCCAATGCATTCCTATGAGAGGGAAGCCTCACAGCAGTAAGAAACCAAATAGGCTGTTTGTCACTACCAGGACATGCCACACAGTTAAGGCACATGTCCTACCTTCTACCTACACTGCACCCTGCCGATAGGGCTAGCTAGGGCCTACCTTAGGGGTGACTTATATGTAGTAACAGGCGAGTCACAAACATGGCAACCACTTTATGTGCCACGCACATCGGCAGTAAACCATGCGCACAGGCCCTGCAGTGCCAGAGACAGGTTTGAAAGGCTACTTGAGTGGGTGGTGCAAGCAGCGCTGCAAGCCCACCAGTAGCATTTAATTTACAGGCCCTGGGTATATGGGATACCACTGTACAAGGGACGTACAGGTAAATTAAATATGCCAAACAGGTGTAGACCAATCTTACCAAGTTTACAATAGAGAGCACATGCACTTTAGCACTGAACAGCAGTGATAAAGTGCCCAGAGTCATAAAACCACCAACAGGTCATACAAAATACAGGAGGAAGGCAAAAAGTTCTGGGATGACCCTGTAAAAAGGCCAAGTCCAACAGTCAGTGAATGTTGTTCTACTTTAAATTCAGTCACTCTTTTTGTACCCTCTACATGACATCTGGCCAGGCAAGTGGTTATTGACGTGCATATTTGAGAAAGGAAAAGAGATTTTGTGGTGAAGAGCAAGTCTTAAAAGGGCAAGTGTGAAACGATTTAAGGAAACATGATCACAAGAATTGCTATAATAAAAAGCTTTGAGTCAGAGTATCACCATTGGCATCACCTTCTTATTGTTCAGCTGACAAATACTGTTTATATTATGCCACCATTCCTAACAATACACATTGAAAGGCAGTAAGCTCCAATATATTATGCTGCTGCCTCTTTACATTCAAGCCCCTCAGTCTATTTGTTGAATTACTACTAATATTGAATGTACATAAGTGTAATTGTTTCTAAACATCTTGTAAGTGACTTCATTAGGAGCGTTGACTTGATTTGTAGGGTAAAATTTGTCAGAAAACAACTGTGCATTTGTTCCTGCTGTTTTGACACAGGGGTGTGGAATTTAATAAAATATCTACTTGTCCATGGGACAGGCTGCTTCATAAATCTAACTTGTCCCTTTGGTGCCACATAGTGCAGCAACAATTATGGCAGCACTCTCATTACATAAAAGCTTTGACATTAGCCTTTCTGATTATGCCAGGGCACATACTATAGTACTGTTTGAATTCTAGCAGTTTCCTTATTTTACCACCTTTCCGCAGATCTACATACTGGTGCTGGAGGTAGCGTTAAGCAATATTTCCAGGGTTGGAATGCCCTTTTGTGTCAGTGCAAACCTACTATATTGCATGTTTTAGGGGTTTTCATCAATTCTTCTCTAATCTTTTCCCATAATGAGAAAGGTTGGAAATTTACTCCTGGCAATGGCAAAAGTAAAACTTCTTCCAGGGTTGGGAAAAAAAGTGGCTGGTGGGGAAAGTGAACTTGTAAACGCTCAACAGATTTTCACATGAGCAAATCTACACCTGCATATTTGCTCGTGCTAAAAAGCAGTTCACAAATATTTTTAGGAGTATGATTTCCTGACCTCCTTCTGTAAATTCTAGTGAATTCATGAAAGCAGTAAATCTGAACTGATGCAAGGACATATAGCATGGGTGCAATATTGTAACTATCTTTAGGAACTGAGCGGCCCCTAATTAGGTCTGGAGTAAATCAAAACCTTTCGTTTTTATAAAAATTCTATGCCTCTCTCTAACCAGCTATCCATCGACTGGCTTGTGCTTTCACAAGGAGCATATTGGCACACACAAAGTAGTTTTGTTCAGTGCCAGGGTCTACTGTGGCGATGTTTGCTTTTTGAGACCAAAAAATATCATTGCTTTTTGCCAAGGTTTGTTGTAATGGTGAGGGCTTGGCAGCTCCCACAAGGTTGTACAAAACCGTACCAAAACAAGACACGCATTGAGCTTTGCCAATGCTTGGTTTTTTCATGTTTCCTATTTACTTGTTAAAAATGGTTGCACTCATTTTCCATTATGAATATTTTTTGGACATACTACCAGGCATCAACAAATTTTACTAAACAATGCTACAAAGAAATGTTACCTACAATTTCACAGTAAGTTAGCAAACTGTTTTTTTCCTACTTGCATTTTTTTGTGAACATTTTATTTTGAAAGCAAAGGATCAGCTTTCAACCTTTTGCAGATATTTGCATCTAATTAGAGAGCATTCTGGGAGCATTGAATGTAGCCTCGCATTGGTAAACTTTGCAAACGCATGTACACATTTTTACACTAGAACCACTGAGGTGCAGTTCGAGCTTACAACATTTCCTTAGGGTGCTCACCCTAATAATAAAGGCTTTCAAATAATGAACCATAAATACAAGTTTGAACAGCATTAACATACGGACACAAATATGACCTTAGCTGCAGACAATGCCCTTCCATGATCCATAATGTGGTACTGCAATCTGGCAGCCAAAGGGTTTTTGCTGCAGGGGGTTGGGACTTGTTGTCCTTGACCCCAAACAATATGTCGTGGGAGTTGGGCTACAGGAATTCTAGACCCCTGTTTGACATTTCCAACTAGAATGTCCGTCAACCTTTGCAACCAAAGGATTCACTCCCTCTCAAGTTCAGAGTTTTACATGTCTATATTTTTCTTTGGATCATTTGCTTAAGCATTCTTAAATAAGTAAAATCCTTGCTGCGGAAGTTCATAATGTATCTCCCCTACAATGCTTTTCATACCACTAATCAATTTGTAAATATTAATAACAGTCTGTGACATTACTTTACACTTCGGCCACAGAATTCACCTTTGGAAGCATGGAAAGCTATTACATGGGACATAGTTGGGTAATCCTACCATATCCCATTGAAATTTTGCAACCTGCATTTGTTCCTTTTGAACACCGACAATTTCTGTTTAAGGTCTGGAGTGCTGCTTCCGAAGCCTTAAAACTTGAAAATACTAAGTGTTCGAATGTTGTGTAGAGGGGCTCCAAGTACACCAGCAGTAGAGATTGGTCACGTTTGGCGATTCCTTGCTATAAGAGGGAAAAACTTTGTTCAAAGACATTATTAAACTTCCCCAGATATAGAATAGTTTTTTCTAAGAGCATTAACAACTGTTAAAGTAATTTCCAAAGCTGGTTATGCTCTGCTTTCTCTGTAGTAGGTGGTGCTTCATTAAGGTGTTCATGTTTTCTCTTATTAGTTTTAAAATTGTGTTTTTTTCTCCCATATTATGTTTGTCGCAGTTAATAACGGATGAAGATCCATAAGTAATTGCATTCTTAACCATTGAAGAACAGGCAAGGCAAACAGATTCTAGGCTTCCCTTTGCCTGTCCCCTCTGCTGTAACTCAGACTGCAGAGAAGAGGAAATACTTAAAATTATATAACTCAAGTAAAAGCTTCACACTAAGCAGTAAAACCGATATGAACAATGCAGAGCGCAGCGCTCACTGTTGCAGCACATGTAAATGTTAAATGATGTACACATCACTTAATCTTTAACAATTATGGAACAGGAATGTGATCTAAGGCACAGGAACACAAAGTGAACTCACTAGATGACATTAGGTGGTTACGTGGACAAAGCTTAAAATCATGAACCATACCACAGATGCAAGTCGACTGCTTTGTATTCAGATTCAGAATGGATAATCTTACTTACCCAGTAAGCAGCTATTCTTGGCATGTAGAGCTGTAGATTCACATGCTTTGCATACTCCTGCCATCTAGTGTTGGGTCCGGATGTTTGCAAGTTCTTTTTCTTCGAAGAAGTCTTTCCAGTCACGAGGTAGGGGACTCCTCCTTTCGGTGATAGTGCGCATGGGCATCGACTCCATTGTTAGATTGTTATCCCGCAGAGGGTGAGAATGGAGTTAGTAAAGGTAGAATAGAGATGTCCATGCGTATGTATGTAAAGTAAGAAAACTGCAACAGGTATAGGTACCCGGGGAGGCGGGTGGGCACATGTGAATCTACAGCTCTACATACCAAGAACAGATGCTTACTGGGTAAGTAAAATTATCCGTTTGAGGCATGTGAGCTGTAGATCACATGCTTTGCATAGACTATACAGCAGTAAACTCCCAAAGCGGTGGCTAACCTGTAGCTGTTGCAGTTGTTTGAAAAAGTGTTTTAAGTACTGCCTGGCCTACATTAGCTTGTTGCCTCGCTAACAGATCTACACAATAGAGTTTGGTGAATGTGTGCGTTGTAGACCATGTTGCTGCCTTACAGATGTCAGCTAGGGAAATATTCCCTAAGAAAGCCACAGTAGCGCCTATTTTGCGGGTGGAATGTGCTCTAGGGGGTATTGTCAAGGTTCTTTTCGCTTTCACATAACATGTTTGCATACATTTAACGATCCATCTTGCATTGCCAGATTTAGAAATGGGATTGCCTTTGTGTGGTGGTGAAAAAGCAACAAAGAGCTGTTTCGTCTTACAAAAATCTTTTATTCTTTCCACATAATATAGTAGAGTTCTTCTAACATCTAGTGTGTATAGAGCTCGTTCTGCTACAGAATCAGGTTGAGGAAAGAACACGGGTAACAACCGATTGATTTATGTGAAAAGCAGAAACCACTTTAGGAAGAAATTTGGGATTGGTTCGAAGAACCACTTTGTCTTTGTGAAATTGAAAGAAAGGCTCTTGTATAGTTAGTCCCTGGAGTTCACCAACTCTCCTTAAGGAAGTAATTGCAAAAAGAAAAGCAACCTTCCATAAGAGAAATTGTAGTTGACACTTGTGCACTGGTTCAAAAGGTGGACCCATTAGCCTCGTAAGGACTATGTTCAAGTTCCATACTGGTGCAGGTGGAGCTCTTGGTGGTATTACTCTTTTTAGTCCTTCCATAAAGGCTTTAATCACTGGTACTCTGAATAGAGATAAGTGTTGTCTGTTTTGTAAGTATGCAGCTACTGCTGCTAAATGCAATCGAATGGATGTGTAGGCTAATCCAGATTTCTGTAAGTGTAAGAGATAACAGATGATGTTTTGCACTGAAGCATCAAGGGGATTGATATTGTTATTTTTACAGTATATAACAAATCGTTTCCACTTTGCTGCATAACATGCCCTAGTAGTAGGTTTCCTAGCCTCCTTTAGGATATTCATACAGTCTGGTGGTAATTGTAAATAACCAAACTCTATGACTTCAGGAATCAAATCGTTAGGTTGAGTTCCTTGGGATTTGGATGCCTGTTTTCTCCATGGCTCTGAGTGGGGAGACTGGAGTTGAGATGCAGCTTTTGGTTTTGAACTACTGAGAGCTCTAGCAGGGTGGTGAACAAAGGTTGACGTGCCCAAATGGGAGCTATGAGAATGAGTTTGAGGGATGATTGTCTGAGCTTCCGAACTACCAGAGGAATGAGTGGGAGAGGCGGAAAAGCGTAGGCAAATATCCCTGACCCGTTCATCCATAAGGCATTGCCTTTGGAGAGCGGGTGTGGGAACCTGGAGGCGAAGCTTGGGCATTTTGCGTTTTGAGCTGTGGCCAACAGGTCTATGTGAGGAAATCCCCATTCCTGAAAGTAGGGAAGAAGAATCTGGGGATGAAGTTCCCACTCGTGGATTTGCTGTCTCCGTCTGCTGAGAAGGTCTGCAATTTGATGGTTTACTCCTGGAAGATGTTCTGCTAGGAGATACATTTTGTGATGTATGGCCCATTTCCAAATGGCTTGTGCTAGGCGTGACAGTTGGAGAGAGTGTGTCCCCCCCTGTTTTTGTATATAGTACATAGCTGTCATGTTGTCTGTGCAAACTAGGACAGTTTTGCCCATTAGGCGAGTTTGAAAGGCTTTGAGCGCTAGAAAGACTGCTAGTAGCTCTAGGTGATTTATATAGAGGCTCTTGTACTTTAGAGTCCATAATCCTTGGATTGTATGACTTTGTAGGTGAGCGCCCCAACCAGTGAGCGATGAGTCTGCTGTTAGCACGGTCTGTGGAACAGGGTCGAGAAAGGGCCCCCCTTTGGATAAATTTTGTGGGTTCCACCACTGCAGAGAGCGATGGGTGCGGCCATCTACCAACACTAGATCAGTCAACTGACCCTGTGACGGGTTCCACTGACTTGCTAAGCATTCTTGAAGAGGAAGCATGTGAAGTCTTGCGTGGAGAACATTTATAATGCAAGACGCCAACATCCCTAGCAGATGCATGAATACTTTTGCTGGTAATGATTGGTTGGGCTGAAATTTAGTGAGAAGGGACTGAAAACTGTGAATCCTGGCTGTATTGGGAGACGCTAGAGCTTGAGCGTCTATCGTGGCTCCCAGATAAGTTTGTGTGTTGGAAGGCTGTAGATGAGACTTCAACGCATTTACTGTAAACCCTAGAGGTGGAGTAAGTGAATAGTGGTTTGAGTGTGTTGGAGACACATTTGTATGTGCTGGCTTTGATGAGCCAGTCGTCCAGGTATGGGAAGACATGGATGTGTTGTCTTCTCAGATGTGCTGCGACTACTGCCAGACATTAGGTAAATACACTGGGAGCAGTGGTGACTCCAAATGGTAGTACTTTAAATTGGTAAAGATGACCCGCTATCATGAATCTGAGGCATTTGCAATGAGCGGGATGAATTGGAATGTGGAAATATGCGTCTTTTAAGTCTAGAGTAGACATAAAACTGCCTGACTCCGGAACCCGGGGCCTCACGGTTCGATTCCCGGCGCCAGATCAGCCCAGCACCATGTGACTCTGGGGAATAGCTCGCTTAATCTTCCTGACGGCCCCCAGCACCTTGACACCCTCGGGTAATTGTTTGCGCTTTACAAATACTGGACTGGAAGTGGGAGCACTTATTGAAATGTCACCATGTGGAAATGCTCTGGAAGTATGTAGAGGTTTACTTCTCTGAGGTCTAAAATAGGTCTCAAGGCGCTGTCCTTTTTGGGGATGAGAAAGTACAGGGAGTACACGCCTGTCCCTTTTTTTTGTAACGGCACAGGTTCTATGGCTCCTTTGGACAGGAGAGACTGGACCTCTTGCTGAAGTAGATGTAAATGTCCTGGTGACATTTTGTGAGAACGTGGTGGAATGTTTGGAGGATTGTTGGTAAGCTCCAGGCAATAACCATGTTGGATAATTCCTAACTAACACCCATTTGTCTGTTGTGATAGATTGCTAAATGGGGAGGGATTGTAGAAGAGTCCCCCGACAGGTGTTAAATGATCAGGGGGAAGTGCAGGCAAGTCACTGCTTGTTGGGGGAGGGGGAAATTACGTGGTGTGGGACCCCTGCCTCGACCTTTGTTGTTGTTGCCTCTGTATCCTCCTCTAAAGAAGCCCCTTGTAGAGGAAGATTGACTGTTGCCTTTGTAGGAGGCGGCAGTATTGTCTGAGGACATGGTTTTCGACCTTCCACGGTAGAAGGAGCGACGAAAGGAGCCTCGATTAGAGGGAGACTGCAGAGCTCCCATAGACTTAGCTACTTCTGTGTCTTTTTTCATTTTTTCTATGGACTTACCTACTTCGAGCCCGAAGAGATGTTCCTTGTCAAAAGTAGTATTTAAAATAGACTGTTGTACTTCGGGTTTGAGACCAGAAATCCTCAACCATGCAGGTCTCCTTAATAACACACTAGTGTTCATCTCTCTAGCTGCAGTGTCTGCAGCATCTAAAGCGCATCTAATTGAGGAATTGGATAGGAGCTTCCCTTCCTGGACTAAATCCTGGGCTTTTGCTTTGTGCTCATCTGAGAGGTGTTGTAGCAACTGCTCCATTTCGTCCTAGTGTGACCTATCATATCTGGCTAGCAGGGCCTGGGTGTTAGCAATGCACCAATGATTTGCTGCTGGGGCGGTTACTCGTTTACCGGAGGCGTCTAATAGTTTTGACTCTTTGTCTGGAGGGGGAGCATCCCCTGTAGTCTGTGAATTGGCCTGTTTACGGGCATTAGAGACCACCAAGGAGTCTAGTGGTAAGTGTCCTTTAATAAAGACTGGATCTGAGGGAGCAGGCTTATATTTTTTTATCAATTCTGGGGGTGAGAATGCGAGCACGCACTGGATCTTTAAAGATATCGGCATGTCTCATCATACCTTTAAGCATTGTTAGAGTGTGGCTAGCCCTTTGTGTGCTACTGAGCGTTTCAAATAGGAAATCTTCCTCTAGAGATTCCTTGTGTAACTGTACCCCATGATATTCTGCAGCTCTAGCAAGTAATTCTAGATATCCCGCATAGTCGTCGGGAGTGGAAGGGGCATTGCAGGGTAAAGATCTGGGTCATTATCTGTAGTTGAATCCGTGTTATAATCCTTCCAGGGGTCTATTGGTAAAATATTGTCCCCCATCATCATCATCATCATCATCAGGTGGTGGTGGTGGTGGAGAGTTAGTGTAATCAGTAAATACTGCAAAGGTGGAGAAGTTGGGGTAGGGGAACGTGGTGGAGGAAGAGGGGTGGGGTTAGTACCTACATTCTTCCTCTTCAAAGGAGGTGATTTAGTAAGAACACATCCTGTATCTGGATTTATATAAAGTTCCTTTTGATTTGGGTCCGATTTGGGTGTTGGGGCATCGAAAATCAGATCCTGCAGCTTTGGAGGAACAGTTTTAGGTTTCCGTATCAAGGATTTCGGTGCCAGGGTAGAATGACTTTGGCGCGGAAGGTTTCAGTGCCGAAGGAGGCTTCGTTTTTGGTGTCAATCATTTCGGCTCCAAAGCGGTTTTGGGCTTTGAGCCTGAAGGTTTCGGCTCGGTGCCAGACTTTGGCCAACTCGATCCTGAGCCGGAAAGCTTAATGACATGCTTCGGTGCCGAGCCGGAGGGCGGGGCGCCAGAAACATCTGGTCAGTGCCGACCGTGGCCCAAAGGCGGGGGTGGGACCGAAGCCTTTTTGATTCGGCTGAGTTGGAGTTTGGGTCAAGGGGCGTTCGGTACTCACGGGACGCTGACCATGTGGCAAGTCTTCTTCCATTTCGGAGTCCGATTTTGGAATGGAGGCACCTTCTTCTTGTTCTTCCTTGGCCCCTTGTGCGCCGAATTTGTGCTCGGATCCTTCGCCAACGATGTCCAGGGTGTATTCGACGTTTTGACTCTGCATTTAGCGACGTCGAGCCCAACGATCAGGGAGCGTTTTCTTCGATTGGAACGATCTGCACGCGTCGCAGTCCTGTTCGTTGTGCTCCGGAGAAAAGCAGAAGTTGCACACTTTGTGCGAGTCGCTGCGCGGATACTTGGCGTGGCACCGAGGGCAGAATTTGAATTGAGTCCGTTCCATCGACTGTGAAGTGGACCGACGCAGTTAGTAAGAAGATCTTCGATCGAAATAGAGGCATTCCTCGATGGATACGATAGGCGGAGAAGAGGGATACGCATTCGAAACAATACCAACGCGGGTAGAGTGGATTGCGCACTGAGGGGAACCCGAAGAAACGGTTTCGGAGCGCAGCAATACAAATCCGAACCCGATGGCAGAAAAAAAACAATCTAACAATGGAGTCGATGCTCACGAGCACTATCACCGAAAGGAGGAGTCACCTACCTCGTGACTGAAAAGACTTCTTCGAAGAAAAACAACTTGCAAACATGCAGACCCAACACTAGATCGCAGGAGTATGCAAAGCATGTGATCTACAGCTCACATGCCTCGAACACTGTTACAGAAGCTTCCTTTAAATATTAGTATGGACCCAGTAGGCACTGTGAAATGCTTGCATGATTTCTATGAAATCAGTCCTCCTCTACTGACAACGTGATATACAATGGGTAATTTCTTTAGAGGCGTGATAATCTAAGATTATATCAAATGGAGAGGCAGGCCACAACATAGCAGCTCTGGATAATATTCAACTGAGCAACCATAAATCATTTATGCATTTAACAAATATTCTCTCAAGGGCTGGTTCCAATACAAAAAGCTTTTTCATGGCAACTAAAGCTTTTTCAAAATTAAACTTTATAAAATGATCCAAAATATACAAAAGAAGCAAAGAGACAAAATTTCAAACCTTGTCCCAGAAAATTCATGGGGATTGCAGACAGACTTTGTTAAGTATCAATGCTCTTGGTCACCCAAAATCCTGCTTTACAAGGTCACTGGAGGATAGGGGGCTAAGAGAATTCACTTGCAATATATACCATCACAAGTCTCAAAAAAGATCTCAGATTCAATTGTGGAATTAAGCACCATAATGTTCTGCTCTTATGTTAAAAAGCAAAAAGACAAACAAGCAACCCCTTTTTTGTTCCAAGCATATCAGACAGCGGAGCGGTCTGGTTTGCTAACAACGTCTTGGGGACATTTGAAAAGCTTCCCTGTGAATGCCTTCTGCTTGTTGCTTACCATTGGCTTTGTGGTTTGTAACTCACATTTGCTTGCTTTCTATTTGCTGGCTCTATTTGTTTTAGGCGGTCCAGCTTGAGTTCGTCCCTTCCGCTAACATAACCCTATTTACTGTATGCTTGCACCACTGCTCGATTTCTGTAAACAGGCCTTTAAATCTTGTTCTTATCTTGTCACATTTGCTGTGCATTCAAAGACAGAGGTCAGTTGTCAGGCCTTGTCTTCCAAAGAGCTTGGTGTTTATTTTTCTGACTCCAAAGTGAGAGGATTTATGTGACAATCATGCTGGCTACTGGGGATGTGCCTGAGGAAGGCTGCACAATGTTATTTTTTTTCCTAGGTGGAAACAAATATTTTATTACAGTGTAAGGCAAATCAGTACACCTAGGTGACAAAATTTCCACACATTTGAGGACTGTTTCCTTTTACCAGTAAAACTCTATGTCTTTGCAAATGTAATGGTCCTTTCGATTGATGTGTTGCTGTAATGGTAGTACGCTACCACAATATACATACTTCACTTTACCCCACTCGTCTACTCTGCACCACTCCAGTCTAGTCTGCACAACTCCACACTACGCCACCCCACTTCACACTGTCACTGCACTCTACAACTCAACACCACATTACTCAATGCCAAAGCACTCTACCCCACTCCACAACATTCCACTCTGCAACTTTCCACTCTGTCACTCCACAACACTGACCTCTACATCAATGCACTGCACTCATGTTCATATTATATAACCTTTTCCTCAGTACCACTCCATTCTACACCAGTGCAGTCTACAGTACTCTGCACTTTACTCTACACCACTGTACTCCACTGTGCACCACTCCACTCTACTGTGAAACAATCTACTCTGCACCACTCTATTGTACTCTGCACCACTGCACCCTACGCCACTGTCCTCTACACTAAAACAATATACTCTATGCCACTGCAATCTATTCTGAAATCTACTCTGCGCCATCAGTGCAATCTACCCTGTGCCACTCCACTCTTTTCTATAGAGCTGCACTCTATGCCACTTTACTCAAAACCAATACACTCTGCGCCACTGCACTGTACAGCACTACCCTCTACTGTGCACTACTGCACTCTACGACACTTTACTCTACTCTGCACCACTCTACTCTATGCCAGTGCACTGTACCCCACTCTACTATGCACCACTGCACTCTTCACCACTGTACGTTACATCACTCCAGTCTAGGCTACTACACTCTACTCTGCAACACTGCACTCTATCCTGTACCACTCCATGCCACTTCACTTTACACCACTCTACGACAATCCACTGAACTTTACTCTCAAACAATCTACTCTACGCCACTCTACTCTAAACCACTGAACTCTATGCCAATGCACTCAACACCAACTACTCTGCATCACTGCACTCAACCACACTCCACACCATTGCATGCTAAGCCACTATTCTACTCTGTGCCACTCTAGTCAACTGCTCTTTGCACCACTACTCTCTGCACCACTCTATTCTGTGGCACTGCACTCTGCAAGAATGCACTCTCCGCCATCTAACTCAACGCCACTCTACTCTTCATCACTGCACACTACACCACTGCACTCTACAATACTCTTCTTCCCTGCACCACTCTGTGCCACTGCTCTCTGCATCACTCACCACTCTAATCTATTCTGCACCACTGAACACCATGCCACTGCAATCTACACCACTCTACACCTCTGCACCCTACCCTGCTCCAGTCCAGTCTACACTACACCACTCAACACCACTTCATACTACTCTCAATCTACTCTATGCCAATGCAATCTACACTGCACCAGTCTACGCCACTGCACTCTACGCAATCTACTCTGTCCAATTAACTTTAGGCCCCTTCCCTCTACACAACACTACACGATGCTCTACCCCATGCACTTCTACAACACTATTACACTTTACAATGCTCTACGCAACTCCCTCTATGCCACTGTACTCCACTTTATTCTACAATGTACTACTCCACTCTGACACACTATGCCACTCCACTCTATGCAACTCAATAGCACTCTATTCCACGCCACGACAATCTACTCTGCTCTATGCTACTCTACAACATGCAACAACTTCTACGCCACTCCACTTTGCTCTACACCATTCCACGCCAAACTACTCCCTCCACAACACTCAACCACTGCAGGATACTCCACACCACTCAACTCTACGGTACTCCATAACTCTACTCCATCTCACTTTACGACACCACTCCAAGCCACTCATTTACACCACTAACGTTTAACCAACGATGTACAACATGGCTAAAACATACAGGCAAAGCCAACAGCTCTTCCACAGGCAAGGCATATTGGCTTTGTCAATGCTTGTTATACATCACCACTAACAAAAACATAGTATCAGTCACACATCCCAGGTTTGAGAGACACTGACCAGCTGTTACAAGAGTATGAATAACCAAATGTTAGAAAACACACGGCAACTTCTAAAAAATGCACTGTCCATTAGAAACAGTAATCAGAATAAAAGTCTGAATCCTGATTTTAATGAGGTCTTAACAGTACACCTGGGAACGAGAGCAGTGATGCACTTACCATAATGTGATTGAAATGCCTGTGGCTTTATGACCAGATTACAGTGGTTACACATCACCAAATAGAAATCATCATAGGCTGGGCAGAGACCAAATATTGGCATGTCTGCAAGAGAAGACAAAAAAGCATTTAAATTGGAATTTTTTTTATCTACTGCAAAAACATGTTACAAATATCAAACAACAAAAAATAAACAATTTTACTGGAATCTTAAAGGCATAAAATTAACCTTTAACTTTGTGTCAAAGGACAGGAAGCCTAAGTCTTATACACGACGAGAATGAAATTGTGACAACTGTACAAATTAAAAAAGACGGAAGCTGCAACAAAAAAATCGTAGCCTTGCACCCTACAAGTAAAACATGTCTGCAATCCAATACACAAGCTTCTCTATATATTAAATGCAACTTCTGTCATTTTAGATGTGCATTCCTTCGAAAATAGCAGATACGTGTGTTTGGAAGGGTGCTAAGTATCCAATATTTGAGAAAAGCTTATAACAAAATGGGCTCAAGACCGAATGCAAATAAAATATCAGAAACTGAAATCACAGGCAAAACTTTATTTTATCAAGTGTGTAATTTAATGTCTTTTGTCTGGCTTAAAATACTGCTAAATCATCTTCCTAGTACTTGAGGGCTGTGACTTAAGATACATGTCATACAGATGAAAATGAACTCTAGGAGCGAGTGATTAGGCAGTGACCTGCTGATAGCTGTTGTGGCTGGGGAGAACAATGCTTGCATGAGAAGGCCTTTACAAAGCATTACCTTGGGTTGCTTTCTCAACTTCAGCTTGTTTAAAAGTCTCACATACTGCTTTAGTTGACTGTCAGAAACCTCATGTTATCAACACTTTACAAAATATATATATAGCGCTATAGACAACTACAGAGCAGGATTTCGGTGAGTTTCTTCAGTGATTGGTTCTCATATAAAGGATCACCCTTCATGGGTGGGCATTCCTTGAAAGCCATGGGCTTGAAGGTCAGGAAATATCATGGAATGTTACATGGCAAAAGTAGTCAGCCTCATCTTTCCCTCCCTGTTGCTTTGCTGCTCCATACATTGGTGTTCATGTGTCATTGCCTCCACTCTTCCCTGTGTACAAGCCCATACTCCACTTAGAAGCAACATGGCTGCCATCTTGGAAGTGCAGAAAAGAACATTCAAAGATGACTGGACACCAAAACTGACTTTGTAATGGTTGCCACACAAATGCACTGAAAAAGTGCAAACCATGTGTGAACAAGCACTGGCAAAGAGAGACCTGCTGGCTTTGCATATACTTTTTGTTTGAGTCATGGGAGCGCCATTCCTTATAAAAGATCTAAGTCCTTATAGTCCCCAAGGTAAGCCACTAAGATCACTGCTCTTTGACTTTTGGTATTTTCATGAGGCGCTCACTCTAGGACTCAGGGTCATATTCCATAACTTTATTCTGCAAGATGTGGAGGGGGGTGGATTTGGGGGCTCAGCAATAATTAGTATGGTTCACACACCTTTAACTCATGAGTATTTTTCATTTATTTAATTTCAGACATTTTGTAATAAGTAAAAGAACAAGTCCTATTCATTCACATAAAATTATTTCTGATTAAAGTCTACAGTGATCATAAACCAGAGGGGGCAAACAAGGATGGCAGATTTCTTGTCTCTGCAAGAAGTGTATGATTCTGAGGCAGACCACACTTAAAGCCAACATACACTAAACAGGAAGAAACCCTTTGGCTGTTAAAAACAGTGGATGTGGCTAAATAACAAATAACATGATCTCACTGAAAGGCCAGATGAAGGTGGATGATTTCTATCTGCCAATAGATCAGAATATTTTCAGAAATCCTAAAGCACTTTAAAATGTATGTACCTTCTGATACAGACATTTTCTGATACACTTAGGATCATCAAGCAACTACGTTCTACTACAAGGGAAGAAAGTGCTGGGCAGAGGAAATACTTCTCTGGGTTATGTCCATATATAGCATAGGAAAATGTTAAATAAATTGATGAGGAGTTACAGGGGAGGGGTCTAAAAAATATAATCACCGAAAGGAATACTAAAAACGTTTTTGGCAAAGCTAATAGGTCTGACCTTGGCAATCCTGTAATGTTACTCTTACTTAATTTCTTTTTTTGGTAAGAGTGCGTGATAAACATTAAAAAAAATAAAAGTAATGTAAAGTGAAAATGCCGCTATCAAATGGTGATATGCAGAAGTTAAAAAACAAAAAAAAAAACATAGCTGTACACTATATACGGCAGGCATAAAAGACAACATGGTATTTGCAGTATCCACCATGGAGTGGGCTTTCATTACATTCAATGCATATACACTCCTTGGGATGAGCATATATAACAGAGGGGCATGACATTCCTTGTTTTACTTACTACAAACAATATTCTTGATCAATGGTGGGCAGCTGTTTGTGTTATGTTGTATGTGTTTACACATCTAGAGTTACAAAACCTAAAAAACAGAATTATAAAAAAATATAAAAAATACCGATCACTAAAATAAACAAACATGTAATGAAAGCAGAGGTTGGCTTGCCATTCATGGATTTAAAATGGACTACTTTTTAGGTGGGTGCGACATGTGCATGAGCAAAATGTTGTCACTCACAGTGAAGGCAGCCAATGCCTGAAGTGGATTTGCCCAATAATACTGTGCACTGTGGTGGGCGAAGCAAAATGTGAATGATAGTTGAACAGACTTGAGGATGAAGAAGTCTTACCGAAAGTGCCTCTTTGTACATATGTATGCATGTCTTTTTATTATACACAGGGCTTGCAAGACTGCTATAGCTGCCTCTAGGAACATAATCAGATTAATTTAAGTAAATAGGGCTTGGCTTACTGCAGGTCTACAGGAAAAATGCATTTCTGCAGCCGCCACATTTTCCGCATAATTATCAGCATAATTGTCACAATCTATCATCTCTTGCAGAATTTGCATATTTAAACAACCAAACTTTCCTAGCTCAATTGGATCAAAATTCACAGCGCAGAGGACGGCCTTTTCTCATAGAGAGACAGGTCACCTTCAGTTGGTGATATTCGTACTTCGGTGTAAAAAGGATAGTAAGGAGGGAAACCATTGACCGCAAAGTGTTTACATAGGACAAAATGAGAAACTAGTGAAATACTGCTTCAAAATTTACTGCATTACGCGGCATAATTTGCTTTTTCTTAACGCATAATTTTGAGATCTCAGCCACACAACTCAGTTCCCTCCTGCAGCCCTAGCTTAATGACAAGACTGACATACAGGACTCTACTTGGACTGCCTTTTCAGCTACGGAACAATATTTTCAGATGCACCCACTATATCTATAATTCTACCAATGTAGTTATTAAGAATTTATATATGTTTGAGTTTTTCTTATTTTTTTTTTAGCTCTGGCGTTAGCCAAGACTTTTTGACTTTACTAAAATTATTTACATAATGTACTTTATTATAGGGGCTTTCAGCAATCTCTAAACACCCACTATTCTGTTATTGTGGCTTTCACATTTTTCTTCCTCCCACTATTGTATAGGGCAATGGGCCAGTCCACTTCAGCCACTGGCTAATTTCACTGTGAGTGACAGTATTCTGCTCTTTCACAAGGAGCACATCCACACACAAACTAGGGCAATATGTGCTATTGGGACCGAAAGAATGTTATTGCTTTTGTTTTGTTAGCCGATGTGTGTGTGGTTTTTTTTTTAGATTGACTAGACCCTGCAGCTTCCCCAACAATAGAGTTTTGGAAACAAGGACAAAACAAGCACTGACCAAGCCAAAATGGTGGCAGCCAATACCAGACCTACTGGTTTTGCCAATGCTTGTTCTTGTCACCATCAGATACCTTCTTACAATGTATATTTTTCTAAGCTAGACACTATAAAACTGCAACACCGCTAAATAAAAATGATAAAAATTTAGTCAGTTGAGTGTGCGTTAACATTTTTTCAAGAATAGATAAATACATTTTGTGCAGAGTCGAGATTCTCACTTCAAGCTGCATGTCACAGTCTCTACTTCACCTGCAGCAATAATAAGTGAGGCACCTCAACACTAAAGTAAGTAGTACCCGTCCCAAAATATTGGTGAATGGTACCAGCGGGAAATATACAATTTAAACCAAAACAACTGTAGCGACTGAACCCAGATTTTAGACATGCTGTGCTGTCAGACCAGCCTCAATTTAAGGACATGCTTACAGCAAGAATTATATTACCAATATCTAAAATAAGACATTGATTCTCCAAATGTCAAGGTGCTTGATATTAAAAAAACTGGACAAGCAACAATCCGAGGAAGCCATATTTTGAGGGCGGGAGCAATAATGGATCAAACTTCACAGAAGAAAAATCCTAAGATAAGCAGGCACAGCACTTTAAAGCGCTTCCTAGTAATGAGTAGGTGGGGGTGAAAGTCCACCATTATGAAGCAGCTCAAATTTACACAATGCCTTTGCAGTCAACACCTCCACTCCTTATAACATCCCAGAAGGCAATACATCAAGCAGCCAAGGCAATCATTGATGAAACATTGTTCCACAGACCCAATTGATGGGATCTTAGCTGAACTCGAATGCAGTATTTCAAATATGGGTCATTTAAATCCCTTATGTACATACTTCAGATGTCAATCCGCATCAATGTTGTTTTAGCGTAGAAGTAGCCTTTGCTTTAGCTGCTTTCCATTCAACTTCCATAGTCTCCGACATGCAAGCCATTTTCAGATGGCTTGCTGTGCATTTTGGGGTTACAGCCCAGCCTCAAGACACAGAACAAAACTGTTTCCGTTTCATAAAATCTCATTTTGCGAGGACATTTGCTTGTAGAATGCTCTCTACGACCAGGAATGGCTTTCAAAACACCATCCCAGCCAATTCTTCTCTAAATACACAGTCAGCCCTACTTAGTTGGGAAGATGAGGGCTCTTGGAAATACATTAACACCAAGGCCTCTCCGTGCCATATACTGTTCCTAAAGAAGTGTTCAGCGCCGATTCTTGGATTTTTTTCAAATTCAGACTCTACCATAATGGCTAGGATCCATAGGTTGGAAGCCCTTCTGATGTTTTCCAAACTTTTGTAAGACAGCTCATCAAGCTAAGCATGCACCAAAATTCCTACTTATCTCAAACTAAATTCCCAAAAGGATTACTCAGCATTTCATCCAACCAAAGACGAAATGAGTACCATGAACACCTACTATTCAAGAACCAGGAGACTTATTCCTTCGAGCAGCACTATTACTAAATTATTATTAACACCAACTTCCATTTTGTGTACGGTAGGTGTGGAACAATATTGAAAAATAGTTAGTGCCATCTTCACTTTTTATTGTGTTCTCTGGTGCAATCATCATCTCATCTATCATGCTCAAAGACTGCTCTGCAACAAATTTTTCATTCACTCATTCATTTTTCCTATTTACTGCAGCTTCAATGCTATATTTTGTTTTAATTTATTTTAGCACCTCAAGAGAACCCTTCAGGAACCTTCTTCCATTTTGTCATCTCAATCCGCCAGTCGCAGTACATCAAAATAAATTGCCATGTTCACAAGGGACAATGGCTTTTTTTCTGTTCGGTAATAGGAGTTGCATCTAAAATTCATTAGAATAAAGGAGGTCAAGAGAGGAAATAGAAGAAAGGGTTGAGCCAATAGAAGGAATGCAAGCATGATGTTTTGCTGCAGCAGCACACTACTCCAAAACAGATGTATAGACCATGGATAATATACAGCTACAACTTAAACCTAGCCACTAGATGACCCAAAAAGGACGAAGAGCAAGTCTTCATGTGGCTAATAGAGCGCAATTCAAGGGGACACAGAAGAAACTGACCCCTTGGTACTGTATCTCTGGGATATTGCGAGGTAGGGGGTTTCCACGTGACTCAGTGACAGTAGAGAATATTTTATTATTCCAATTAGGAATGAGCGAATTTGTGACGAGGGTGTGTAACTAGTATTGGGATGACAAGTTGTTGTCAGAACAGTCAATCTTCTGAGCACATTAAATGTTGATTACTTCTTAGGAAGGGAAAACTCAAGGGCAAGCTTATTCATTTTTAGATTTACAAAGGTAAACAGCAAAACAGGTTTCACTGTGCAGTTAACTTAAGCAACTGATGAAGTTTGCACAACATAGCAAGCGAAGGATTTGTGTCAACAAAAGCAGATCGCAACAGATCCAGTCAGTAAATGAAATTTTGAGTGGCTGTAAAGCGCAAAAGAGAAGTCAAACAAATGGGTAAATAACTTGAGGACATTGCCTACAAGCTGCATTGGCAAACAATGAGGCGCCACCCTGTTGTTGATGTAGCTTTTCAGAGCCAAGGAAAGGAAAACACAAATATCATAAAACTGTCCTGCGACACAATTTGAGTTAAAGATGACTTCCAGACTAGATTGCCTAAAAACAATGGGTTATGTACTTGCAAAATAGTAGAAAGTTTTCAAGCGGCCAGTAATAGGACAGTTGATGATAGACAAAGATAGCGATACATATAGGATGACTGCAAATCAAGTCTTGAAGTCCATGGATTGAAAAGAGGAGACGATTCTTGAAGTCCTATTTACTACTTCCAATTTGCTGAGTCCGAGACCTAAAACTCCTAAACAATAGCGGTGTATGTCTAACAAGTGCAGTTGGACAAATCAGACGTAGGGACCAATGGCTTCTTGCAACTTTGGGTACTGTGGAGTGATAGACACTGCCAGTGGCTAGTGCAGGGTATCTGTTTTTTAAAGTGCTGTGGGTAGCTGGTCTCTGGCGTACATACAGATTTTCTTTTGTTAAGTCCGGCATTTCAGAGGTGCTTTCACAATGTGACTAGTAGAAAACGCACACTATTACAGAAGATTGTTGCTGAAGATGACAAGTGCCATTCATACACACCAGCAATTGAGGAAACCCTGTTTGGTAGACTGATCTCTCCAGCTAGCTTGGACATGCCATCTCCCTGAATAAGAATGGATGTTCAAGAATTCTATGCTCCGCACCAGATCAGATTTATGCACAATTTTGCTTGGCAATATGTTTATGTAATTCAGGCGGATTTCTGCATTTGCTGACAAATACAGCAATTCACCAGACCAGAATCTTTAACTGCTTCTTGAACAAAATGATGGTAGCAGAGTGATTCTTTCCACTACGACTAAACAAAACTGACTGGATTCTCTCTTCGCTTCTTGTACCAGATGCGCCCAACTGCTGCAAATTACTACAACTGGTAATTCTCACATGACCATTTAGCAAATAAAACGGACCGAACTTCTATTATTTAATAGATAGAGGGTACAATAACAAAGACAAGTTGTATGACATTCAACATGTACCTTCAATATTTCTATACAAGCACTGCGGCTAGTGCATGCATATTATAAAACCCAGAAGGAAAGGCCCAGGCAAAGCCCAAAAGAATTATACTGCAGGATAGACTACAGTGTTACAGAAGCTAGCCCAAGCAAGTAGGCACTGTGACATGGTCTTGCAGAAAATGTACAATTAGTCGAAGAGAAACCAAGGCACAAGAGAACACCACCAATTGATGGTCAAGATCTTTTCTCATTACAAACAACTCACTGTCATAAGAGTCCATAACTGTTCTAAGTGGTTCAAGCTTTTGCAAAGTTTGAACTTAATCCATCTTTATAGAGCAAGAAACCTCACAAAGACAATCTCATCACAAGTAAGTGAACTAGAAACCTCAATTAACAAGCGGAAGTAATGGTCATGACAGATACTTCACTCCTGAAGGCTACTTGTACAGTAGAAAGTCACCCATAGGTAACTTTAAGATTCAGATACTCAATCTAGAGAAGCAAAGTAAGGAAACTGATCAATTTTATCTTTTAGAAAGACCAGTAACTTAAAATCTGCTCATCTGTCGGCCATTAAAATGAACAAATTATAGAAACAAAGAATCTCTATGCTTGTTTTTCTGCGAAGTTGGTCACTTATCTACAACTGTTGTAGACCTGCTATGAGACGAAAAATGGAATTAAATAGTGTGTGCTGGTTAAGCGTTTGCATGAGAGGGAAAATAATTAACGGGGGAAACCCTGAAGCCAACATTTTACACTTCACTATAGTTTTCTATTACCCACTCAAGTTTACGCTTTGCTTTGAACTTTAAAGTATTTCTGCTTTTAAACCGAGAACACTTGGGGATAGAAACCTTTTGAAAATAAAAAAAACTGTTGACTGAGGTCTCTCTTCCCAAGTTTCCCCCTCCCCTTACGTGGCGAAGTAAAGGGCATATTTAAACTCCGTTCCTAAATGAAAAAAGGAAAGATCATGAAATATCGTCAAAGTTAATTTATAAAGGGCCATCACGCTCTATGCGATGCACAGCATCTGGCGGCAGAACTCAACAAGGTTTTGGAGAAACACAAATATCTAAGGAGACAAAGTAACTAGAAAAAAGATACAAAAAGAGCAATTGATGGACAGAATGCAGAACAATGTCATACATTCACCCCAGTACAGAGATCTGGGCCTAAATCCATCGTTTTTTTGCTCACCATGCCATTCCAGTTTGGACCCAGCCATATGCAAATCAGTCTTGACCCTGTGCCCAATGGGAACAGTCCAGCCCGAACTGCCAGGCCAGGTCCTCCCTGGACTGGAAACAAGCATCCTAGGACCGGTTTCGGGCTTTCAGCCCTCATCAGCCAGGATAGCTTGACTCCAGTGGCATGGAGAGCACGGGACCCACGTCTGGCCATACCCGTCCCACTCGGGTGTTGATCTTCAGAACCAAATAAGAACATGCAAGGTCTTAGTGGATCTCTAAAGGATCTATTGAATAACTGAATGCATGATACAGAGACACTCAAAGGCTCTAGAATTGGAACAGACGTCCTACATCTGGACAATGCTCCTTGACAGACTATAGCTGACCTTGCCTTTTGAAAAATTCTACCACTGTATCTTATTCTGCCGCCTGAAAGACTGATTGAGAATTGATGGGACAACAATAAAACGGATGTCTTCATTTCTCACTGATAGCACTCAACAGGGGAAAAACGAATCCCACTAGACCCATCTGCAAACTGCCTACCACTCAGAACATCCTTTTTGTTTTTTTGTTTTAAGTAAACCTACTTTCACAACTGCACATGTCCTCTGACATACAACAACCAAAGCTATGAGGCGGGATCCAAACTAATGCTAATGACGCCTTGAAGATGCTGGTGCTCATCAGAAAATAGACAACTGCCTCATACATGTTCCGTTCCATAGGGCCTATGGATATGTAGCTTTTCTATTGCATGACCACCCACCAGTGGCTTGCTTTCAGTTCATACAGTTTTCAATGCAGACCTGTTCTTCCTGCCAGATAAATACAATAAACAGGTCTGCTTCCCACCACTTGGTGTTAAAGAGTCACCACCCCCACCCCCAATACAAAGTCCCTAAGAAGCACTAGAGCCAGCAATACATTTTCCAGTTTGACTATTGTAATTGCATCTACCCATGCCTCTCTGAACATTTCAGTGTAACCAGAACTTTGCTACTTGGCTTAACTTTAGCCTAAGAGGTCCAACCACAGCACTCAGTATAGTAAAATGTAACACTGCCTTTCAGACCAAAGAACGTAAAGACTTGAAAAGCCTTGTACTCGACTTAAGGAGTGCTTCATGCGCCTTACTTGCCCAGCCAAGCAAACATTCATGATACGTCACCAACACCAGATTGGCAACTGCTCGCCAAAGTACATTCATTTTTTTGACACAGATGACTGCACTTTCAAGTTATTGATGCTCAAAAGCTTTGAACCATTGATATCCAGAAAAAAGGACAGCTCTATGGCATGCTTAATTCATGCCTTTTCCAAAGTGTTCAACATTTAAAGACTTCAAAACCAAAACAGCAGAAGATCGCTTCTAAAGATGTTGAAAGATGCTCTTGCTAAAAGGTATATCAGGATGATACTTTTAAATACTAGTACCAAGGATGTACAAAACATGTAAGATATGGGGAAATAAAAAAAATGGGGGACACTTTGTACTACCATGCACACTCATGGGAAAAGCAGCCCCCGAATTAATCCTTTTATAATAAACTCGAACTGCAGGACGTTTCACAGATTAAGTGCATCTTTGCACACTAGATTTCTTCTGTGAGAAAGTAGAACAAGTGCTGAAGGACGATATACACTTGAGATTATGGGCCAAGACCTTTAGCTTACATGCATTGTAAAATCGATCATTTGAAGATCATCACTACGATGTCATCAACCATCTCACTTTAAAATCCTTCGGTATGTCATCTGTGTGTATGAAACAGTGTCTTACATTCATGTAGCACACAATCAAGTACCATAATGGCTGTGTACATCCAGGACCACTTGAATTATGCGGCAGAGGAGGGCCAGCTTATGCGCCAGGGTTGAGTAAATTATGCGACAAGAAAAGGCAATTATGCTGCGTAATGTGGCACATTTTGTGATAGTATTACTTCATTCATTTGTAAATTTTACACTTGTTAACACTGTTTGCACCTTATTAGTACCAGTTTAACACTCAATTATAGCAATAAGCAAAATAAAGGTGACCGTCAACTTCTGCAAAGAGCTGCTCACTATGCGACATGTGTTGCTGCGCTTTTAGCAACTTCTGAACCGTTTGGCCTAGAAACAACTTTTTTTTGTTTAAACCTGCAAATTATGCAGCAAATTATGGAGTATGGGGCAAATGCGGCAAATCTATAATTATATGAAAAACACCGTGGCCAAACAATTGGATAATTCCAGTGGCACTGTGCATATCCTACAAATGCACAGCTGCAGTAAGTATTGGCATTCATAATGCTAGACTCCGATACATTGCAAGGAAATTGAAGACATATTTGGAGATAACCAAACAGGTATTCTGCCCCTGCAGTGCCCTTCAGGTCTTTTTTGGAGTTTTTACACACTGAAATGGTAGAGCTGTTCTTTGCATTTATGCACAAATACCACCGTTCTTCCCCCAAAAAAATATAATTATTCAATGACTGGCTGGTGCTAATTAATGACATGCATTTCCAAAGCCAATAGGTCTTGTGTTGACTGCCAGCTTCTTGACTTTATCAATGCATGTTTTGTTAAGGCTTTTGTAAAAGTTTATTGTTGGAGGAGCTGAAGGGACCTCAGAAATATGTAAAAAAAATAAAACAACATTACCTAAAAGCAAAAATAACTTTTAGGCTCAAAAGTCACACAGAGACATAGTAGTCCCTGGCACTGATGATAATTACTTTGTGTGCTGATGTGCTTTTTAGGTCTCGCCTAGGCAGCGCGCATGCGCTACTCTAGGAAATGGCCTCTTGGAATTGGTCTGCCCTTTTTAAGCACTCGTGCTTGTGCGGACATCCACATTGCGGGAGCGAGCAGCGGCACGCCTCGCATCTGCTTCTCATTAGCATGGCCGCGCTTGTTAAAAGGCAGCCTCGGTTCCTCCTCTTGCTTTGAACCAGCAGCCACCCAAAGTGCTTGAACATCATCCCAGACCCCCTGCTTCTTGGCTATGCTAGAAACTACTGAATGGGAGAACTGGAAAGCACGTGCCTTATTTACGTACTGATAAGGGCAGGAAAAAAAGATATCTTCATGGGCAAGCAGCGCAAAAACACACAGTTCACAAAAAACAGACCTGTCGACGTAGGGCTAGAAATACAGGCGCGAGCGCATCCATACACATACAAGCCTAGACCTTTCAGCTTTCTCTCAGAGGCCTTTATACATTGAAATTAAATCTCAGACTGCCCGGGTTTACTAAAATTTAGTGCGGACAAAGGGGTGCTATGGGACATAAGACAGCGGAAGCAAAAGCGTCAATCAACTTGTGTACAAAAGCATTTTTGCTCCAAAATGTCATGCATTAGCAGTGCTGAAGCAGCACTGTGCAGCGCGGTGCAAAACCCCTGATAATTTCTGCAAAGTGGGTGTAACATAAGCACAGCACAAACATCCCTAGGATTCCATCCAAAACTAGTTCAACATACTTTGCACAAATGAAAGAAACCTAGCTTAGCACAGACTACTGCCAAGTGAAAACAGCAGCAAATAATGGACAAAAGATAAATTGTGTGATATTTTCACGCATGATGAGTCACTTCTGCAAAATTACTCGTGTTACGTGATTTTCAATTGGAAGATTTGCACTGGAGGCCTCTCGTGCACAAAAACAGCGTAACACCACTTGCTCGACATTGCACCATGGCACAAAGCTAAACATGGCATCTTTAGTGTAGTGGAGCAATGACGTCATTAACGTGCCATGCGTAGTAAAAACGAGACTGCACAAGTTTGTTTTTACAATTCGAGCAATGGAATCCCGCAGATTCCCTTGCGGCACTTGTGTTGCACTAATCTTTGTAAATCCTTTCTAAAGCGTGTAACTCTTAAAACGGCAAACATTCTTTCATTGGCCTTTGGAGAATGGGTCTTATTTTAAACCCAGAAGAACAGTGATGCTGGCACAGTACGGAATATGTATAGGCTCAATTCTAGCCCGACATTTTTCGAAAGTTTCAGAGAGTTTAGGTGTTTATATAATTAGAAACGTGGGCCTTGCCATGCTGTAATACAAGAACAACATTCAAGGGTACCTGACTGTGCCAATTGAGCAGGACTTTCCACAGCTCGCTAGCTCTTTGGAACAGAAGGAAATCTAGATGTCAAGATATCTGAAGCTGAACCCATGGAAATGAATTTCGTACTTTTCTCCTCATCCTCGTCTGTCTTCTTATACATGAGTGGATGGTGGCTCGCAGGCCAGCAGAGACGACACTAAAATAGTGTCCGACACAAACCAGCAGAACACAAAACTTGACAAAAAGTTACAGCCTGGCAATTTTCCATACAGACTGAGAAAAAGAGACATTTTAGCAGCATCTTGCGAGAGGCATACAAAGGGTTATCTCTAAAACTAATGTATGTTTTGGGGTGCAACTTGACTGCCATGGTAATAAAAAATACTCAAGAAAAACAGCCAGACACTCAAGAAAACCTATTCTATATGTAGCATCATGGCTTACTTTAGGATTTATAACTATCACCCAATCCTCACCCCACGTCACTGATTTAAGGTGGGTATATTCAAAACAGGATGTCAAACATGCAGAGCCCTATAATCGAGTTCCCTACATAAATGATTGACAAGATTTCCACCTTACATGGCACACAAGACCTGCACACGCATTATCTGGAATTTTAAATCTTCAAGAAATGAAAAACAGTCCTACAAAATTCGATAAAGCGAATGGAGGTGCGCCAGGTAATGAAGTCCAGTCACTTTTGTTGTTTCAAAACCTTTATTTATACTTATTTTTCAATAGCACATACAGCTCAGCCAACGTGTTTTGTTCCCAAACAGTAGGAACTTCATCAGGGCTTAAGATTAAGTATCGTTGAGATCCTGTTCAAGCGCAGAATCAATGTTTTCAATCCAGCTTAGTATACTGGATGGTTCGGGAATTCCCAGGGCATCATCATGCCCGCTTTCAAAATACCTTGTTAAGTATCCTTCCAGTTCCGCCACCGCACGTTCGTCCCTTGACGTAATACTTCCCACAACCTCTGGCGACTTTTTCACGTACAGGATATTTAACACCGTTGACTGGACTTTCCTCTTCTCTGTGCTCACAAGCATGGGCATAGGTGACCAACTATTGGCCTATACCAAATTATTATGTCAGAACCCAACTTCCCAGGTTAGGATGAGCCACCTCATTTCTGAAGCCTTTCTGGCGGAATGGGGGACTCCCCAGGGTTGGCCACTTTGGCACCTCCTGTTTGCGATGGCTATGGAACCACTTGCCATTTGACTCCATTGCAATGGGGTTGATTGGGGCATCCCTCGCAGACAAAACAGACGTTGCTTCCTTTGTGCCTAAGATAATCTTTTGTATATCCACGACATTAGACTACACTCAGCCTCCATTCAAACTACACAATAGCAGTTTTCCGAAGTCTCGGGACTGAGAGTGAACTGGGGGAAGTCCTCCATTTATCCACTACACGATAACTTGCCCCCAGTTGCCGTCAAAATAGATGGGGTCTCTCTGACCTGGCAAAATTAGGCAGTACTATATTTGGGCACCTGTCTATATCATACCCCAGAAGATATATTTGATGGCGACCTGTGTCCCGTTCTGCTGTCCATTAAGTCGCTGGTGGCTTTCTGGACCAAATTTCCGCTAGACACAGCGGAAAGGAGAGCACTATCGAAAATGGTAATTGTACCCCGCCTTCTGTATTACTTCGCTAATACCCCTCTGATTCCACCATGCACCTTTTTTCGGGCTCTTGATTCCTGGCTTATGGAGCTCATTTGGGGAAACGGCCGGCACCGAGTGGTGCTCCGGGATCTACAATTGCCCATGGGAGAGGGAGGACTGGGCGCTCCCTTTTTTGAGCTTTACTTCCTCGCAGCCCGGCTCCAATAGTGCCCTCCACCACCTCCTCTCTCTGTGCCCTCCACCACCTCCTCTCTCACTCACCGACTCTCTCTCTCACTCACCACCTCCTCTCTCACTCACCGACTCTCTCTCTCACTCACCGACTCTCTCTCTCACTCACCGACTCTCTCTCACCGACTCTCTCTCATAGTCTCACCCTCACTCACCGACTCTCTCTCACCGACTCTCTCTCATAGTCTCACCCTCACCCACCGACTCTCTCTCACCGACTCTCTCTCATAGTCTCACCCTCACCCACCGACTCTCTCTCATAGTCTCACCCTCACCCACCGACTCTCTCTCATAGTCACCGACTCTCTCTCACCGACTCTCTCTCACCGACTCTCTCTCACCGACTCTCTCTCACCGACTCTCTCTCACCGACTCTCTCTCACCGACTCTCTCTCACCGACTCTCTCTCTCACTCTCTCTCTCACTCTCTCTCTCACTCTCTCTCTCACTCTCTCTCACCGACTCTCTCTCTCACTCTCTCTCACCGACTCTCTCTCACTCTCTCTCACCGACTCACTCTCTCACTCTCTCTCACCGACTCTCTCTCTCACCGACTCACTCTCTCACTCTCTCTCACCGACTCACTCTCACTCTCTCTCACCGACTCACTCTCTCACTCTCTCTCACCGACTCACTCTCTCACCGACTCACTCTCTCACTCTCTCACCGACTCACTCTCTCACTCTCTCACCGACTCACTCTCTCACTCTCTCACCGACTCACTCTCTCACTCTCTCACCGACTCACACTCTCTGACTCTCTCTCACCGACTCACACTCTCTGACTCTCTCTGACTGACTCTCTCTCACTGACTGACTGACTGACTCTCTCTCTCTCACTGACTGACTCTCTCACTGACTGACTGACTCTCTCACTGACTGACTGACTCTCTCACTGTCTGACTGACTCACTGACTCTCTCTCTCACTGACTGACTCTCTCTCTCACTGACTGACTCTCTCTCTCACTGACTGACTCTCTCTCTCACTGACTGACTCTCTCTCTCACTGACTGACTCTCTCTCTCACTGACTGACTCTCTCTCACTGACTGACTCTCTCTCACTGACTGACTCTCTCTCACTGACTGACTCTCTCTCACTGACTGACTCTCTCTCACTGACTGACTCTCTCTCACTGACTGACTCTCTCTCACTGACTCTCACTCTCACTGACTCTCACTCTCACTCTCACTGACTGACTCACTCTCACTGACTGACTGACTGACTCACTCACTGACTGACTCTCACTCTCACTCCCTGACTGACTCTCACTCTCACTCACTGACACTCACTGACTGACTCACTCTCACTCACTGACTCACTCTCTCACACTCTCACTCACTGACTGACTCACTCTCTCACACTCTCACTCACTGACTGACTCACACTCTCACTCACTGACTGACTCACTCTCTCACTCACTGACTGACTCACTCTCTCACTCACTGACTGACTCACTCTCTCACACTCTCACTGACTGACTCACTCTCTCACACTCTCACTCACTGACTGACTGACTCTCTCACACTCTCACTCACTGACTGACTCACTGACTGACTGACTCACTCTCTCACTGACTGACTCTCTCTCACTGACTCTCTCTCACTGACTCTCTCTCACTGACTCTCTCTCACTGACTGACTCTCTCTCTCTCTCACTGACTGACTCTCTCTCTCACTGACTGACTGACTCTCTCTCTCACTGACTGACTGACTCTCTCTCTCACTGACTGACTGACTCTCTCTCTCACTGACTGACTGACTCTCTCTCTCACTGACTGACTGACTCTCTCTCTCACTGACTCACTCTCTCTCACTCTCGCTCACTGACTGACTCACTCTCTCTCACTCTCGCTCACTGACTGACTCACTCTCTCTCACTCTCGCTCACTGACTGACTCACTCTCTCTCACTCTCGCTCACTGACTGACTCACTGACTCTCACTCTCGCTCACTGACTGACTCTCACTCACTCTCACTGACTGACTCTCACTCACTCTCACTGACTCACTCTCACTGACTCACTCTCACTGACTCACTCTCACTGACTCACTCTCACTGACTCACTCTCACTGACTCACTCTCACTGACTCACTCTCACTGACTGACTGACTGACTCACTCTCACTGACTGACTGACTGACTCTCTCACTCTCACTGACTGACTGACTGACTCTCTCACTCTCACTGACTGACTGACTCTCTCACTCTCACTCCCTGACTGACTCTCACTCTCACTCACTGACACTCACTGACTGACTCACTCTCACTGACTGACTCACTCTCTCACACTCTCACTCACTGACTGACTCACTCTCTCACACTCTCACTCACTGACTGAGACTCTCTCACACTCTCACTCACTGACTGACTCACTGACTGACTCACTGACTCACTGACTGACTCACTGACTGACTCACTGACTGACTCTCTCTCACTGACTGACTCTCTCTCACTGACTGACTCACTGACTGACTCACTGACTGACTCTCACTCACTGACTGACTCTCACTCACTGACTGACTGACTGACTGACTCACTCTCACTCACTCACTCACTCTCACTCACTCACTGACTGACTCACTCACTCTCACTCACTGACTGACTCTCTGACTGACTCTCTCTCACTGACTGACTCTCTCACTGACTGACTCTCTCTCACTGACTGACTCTCTCTCACTGACTGACTCTCTCTCACTGACTGACTCTCTCACTCACTCTCACTCACTCTCACTCACTCTCTCTCACTCTCTCTCACTCTCACTCACTCTCTGACTGACTCTCTGACTGACTGACTCTCTCGCTCACTGACTGACTGACTCTCTCGCTCACTGACTGACTGACTCTCTCGCTCACTGACTGACTCACTCTCTCTCACTCTCGCTCACTGACTGACTGACTGACTGACTCTCACTGACTCTCTCTCACTCTCTCACTCTCACTCACTGACTCTCTCTCTCACTCACTGACTCTCTCACTCACTCACTGACTCTCTCACTCACTCACTCACTGACTCTCTCACTCACTCACTCTCTCACTCACTCACTGACTGACTCTCTCTCACTGACTGACTCACTCTCTCACTGACTGACTCACTCTCTCACTGACTGACTCACTCTCTCACTGACTGACTCACTCTCTCACTGACTGACTCACTCTCTCACTCACTGACTCTCTCACTGACTCTCACTCACTGACTCTCTCACTCACTCACTCACTGACTCTCTCACTCACTCACTCACTGACTCTCTCACTCACTCACTCACTGACTCTCTCACTCACTCACTCACTGACTCTCTCACTCACTCACTCTCTCACTCACTCACTGACTGACTCTCTCTCACTCACTCACTCACTGACTCTCTCACTCACTCACTCACTGACTCTCTCACTCACTCACTGACTGACTCTCACTCACTGACTGACTGACTGACTGACTCACTCTCACTCACTCACTCACACTCACTGACTGACTGACTGACTGACTCTCTCACTCACTCTCACTCTCTGACTGTCTCTCTCACTGACTGACTCTCTCTCACTGACTGACTCTCTCTCACTGACTGACTCTCTCTCACTGACTGACTCTCTCTCACTGACTGACTCTCTCTCACTGACTGACTCTCTCTCACTGACTGACTCTCTCACTCACTCACTCACTCACTCACTCACTCACTGACTGACTCACTCTCTCACTGACTGACTCACTCTCTCACTGACTGACTCACTCTCTCACTCACTGACTCACTCTCTCACTCACTGACTCTCTCACTGACTCTCACTCACTGACTCTCTCACTCACTCACTCACTGACTCTCTCACTCACTCACTCACTGACTCACTCACTCACTCTCTCACTCACTGACTCTCTCACTCACTCACTGACTCTCTCACTCACTCACTGACTCTCTCACTCACTCACTCACTGACTCTCTCACTCACTCACTCTCTCACTCACTCACTGACTGACTCTCTCTCACTGACTGACTCTCTCACTCACTCACTCACTCACTCACTGACTCTCTCACTCACTCACTACTCTCACTCACTCACTCACTGACTCTCTCACTCACTCACTGACTCTCTCACTCACTCACTCACTGACTCTCTCCCACTCACTCACTGACTCTCTCACTCACTCACTGACTGACTCCTCACTCACTCACTCACTGACTCTCCTCACTCACTCACTCACTGACTCTCTCACTCACTCACTGACTCTCTCACTCACTCACTCACTGACTCACTCACTCACTGACTCTCTCACTCACTGACTCTCTCACTGACTGACTCTCTCACTCACTGACTGACTCTCTCACTCACTGACTCACTGACTCACTCACTCGACTGACTCTCTCACTGACTGACTCTCTCACTCACTGACTCTCTCACTGACTGACTCTCTCACTGACTGACTCTCTCACTCACTGACTCTCTCACTCACTCACCTCTCACTGACTCACTCTCTCACTGACTGACTCTCTCACTCACTCACTGACTGACTCTCACTCACTCACCACTGACTGACTCACTCACTCACTGACTCTCTACTCACTCACTGACTGACTGACTCTCACTGACTGACTCTCACTGACTGACTGACTCTCACTGACTGACTGACTCTCACTGACTGACTCACTCGACTGACTCTCACTGACTGACTCTCACTGACTGACTCTCACTCACTGACTCACTGACTGACTCTCACTGACTGACTCTCACTGACTGACTCTCACTGACTGCTCTCACTGACTGACTCTCACTGACTGACTCTCACTGACTGACTCTCACTGACTGACTCTCTCACTCACTCACTCACTGACTGACTCACTGACTCTCTCTCACTGACTCTCTCTCACTGACTCTCTCTCACTGACTCTCTCTCACTGACTCTCTCTCACTGACTCTCTCTCACTGACTCTCTCTCACTGACTCTCTCTCACTGACTCTCTCTCACTGACTCTCTCTCACTGACTCTCTCTCACTGACTCTCTCACTGACTCTCTCTCACTGACTCTCTCTCACTGACTGACTCTCACTGACTGACTCCTCACTGACTGACTCTCACTGACTGACTCTCACTGACTGACTCTCACTGACTGACTCTCACTGACTGACTCTCACTGACTGACTCTCACTGACTGACTCTCACTGACTGACTCTCACTGACTGACTCTCACTGACTGACTTCTCACTGACTGACTCTCTCACTGACTGACTCTCTCACTGACTGACTCTCTCACTGACTGACTCTCTCACTGACTGACTCCCTCACTGACTCTCTCTCTCTCACTGACTCTCTCTCTCTCACTGACTGACTCTCTCTCACTGACTGACTCTCTCTCACTGACTGACTCTCTCTCACTGACTGACTCTCTCTCACTGACTGACTCTCTCTCACTGACTGACTCTCTCTCACTGACTGACTCTCTCTCTCACTGACTGACTCTCTCTCTCACTGACTGACTGACTCACTGACTGACTCTCTCTCTCACTGACTGACTGACTCACTGACTGACTCTCTCTCACTGACTGACTGACTCACTCACTGACTCTCTCTCTCACTGACTCTCTCTCTCTCACTGACTGACTCTCTCTCTCACTGACTGACTCTCTCTCTCACTGACTGACTCACTGACTGACTCTCTCTCTCACTGACTGACTCTCTCTCTCACTGACTGACTCTCTCTCTCTCACTGACTGACTCTCTCTCTCACTGACTGACTCTCTCTCTCTCTCACTGACTGACTTCACTCTCTCACTCACTGACTGACTCTCTCTCTCTCTCACTGACTGACTTCACTCTCTCACTCACTGACTGACTCACTCACTGACTGACTTCACTCTCTCACTCACTGACTGACTCACTCACTGACTGACTTCACTCTCTCACTCACTGACTGACTCACTCACTGACTGACTTCACTCTCTCTCACTGACTGACTGACTGACTCTCTCACTCTCACTGACTGACTGACTGACTCTCTCACTCTCACTGACTGACTGACTGACTCTCTCACTCTCACTGACTGACTGACTCACTCTCTCACTGACTGACTGACTCACTCACTCTCTCACTGACTCACTCTCTCACTGACTGACTCACTCTCTCACTGACTGACTCACTCTCTCACTGACTGACTCACTCTCTCACTGACTGACTCACTCTCTCACTGACTGACTCACTCTCTCACTGACTGACTCACTCTCTCACTGACTGACTCACTCTCTCACTGACTGACTCACTCTCTCACTGACTGACTCACTCTCTCACTGACTGACTCACTCTCTCACTGACTGACTCACTCTCTCACTGACTGACTCACTCTCTCACTGACTGACTGACTCTCTCTCACTGACTCACTCACTGACTCACTGACTCACTCACTGACTCACTCTCTCACTGACTGACTGACTCACTCTCTCACTGACTGACTCACTCTCTCACTGACTGACTGACTCACTCTCTCACTGACTGACTCACTCTCTCACTGACTGACTCACTCTCTCACTGACTGACTGACTGACTCTCACTGACTGACTGACACTCTCTCACTGACTGACTGACTGACTGACTCACTCTCTCTCACTGACTGACTGACTGACTCACTCTCTCTCACTGACTGACGACTCTCTCTCTCACTGACTGACTGACTGACTCACTCTCTCTCACTGACTGACTGACTGACTCACTCTCTCACTGACTGACTCTCTCTCACTGACTGACTCTCTCTCACTGACTGACTGACTCTCTCTCACTGACTGACTCTCTCTCACTGACTGACTCCTCTCTCACTGACTGACTCTCTCTTCACTGACTGACTCTCTCTCACTGACTGACTCTCTCTCTACTGACTGACTCTCTCTCACTGACTGACTCTCTCTCTCACTGACTGACTCTCTCTCTCACTGACTGACTGACTCACTGACTGACTCTCTCTCTCACTGACTGACTGACTCACTGACTGACTCTCTCTCTCACTGACTGACTGACTCACTCACTGACTCTCTCTCTCACTGACTCTCTCTCTCTCACTGACTGACTCACTCTCTCACTGACTGACTGACTGACTCTCTCTCTCACTGACTGACTGACTGACTCTCTCTCACTGACTGACTGACTCACTCTCTCACTGACTGACTGACTCACTCTCTCACTGACTGACTGACTGACTCACTCTCTCTCACTGACTGACGACTCTCTCTCTCACTGACTGACTGACTCACTCACTCTCTCTCACTGACTGACTGACTGACTCACTCTCTCACTGACTGACTGACTGACTCACTCTCTCACTGACTGACTCTCTCTCACTGACTGACTCTCTCTCTCTCTCTCTCTCTCACTGACTGACTCTCTCTCACTGACTGACTCACTCTCTCACTGACTGACTCACTCTCTCACTGACTGACTCACTCTCTCACTGACTGACTCACTCTCTCACTGACTGACTCACTCTCTCACTGACTGACTCACTCTCTCACTGACTGACTGACTCTCTCTCACTGACTGACTGACTGACTCTCTCTCACTGACTGACTGACTCACTCTCTCACTGACTGACTGACTCACTCACTGACTGACTGACTGACTGACTCACTCTCTCTCACTGACTGACGACTCTCTCTCTCACTGACTGACTGACTGACTGACTCACTCTCTCACTGACTGACTCTCTCTCACTGACTGACTCTCTCTCACTGACTGACTCTCTCTCACTGACTGACTCTCTCTCTCTCTCTCTCTCTCACTGACTGACTTCTCTCACTGACTGACTTCACTCTCTCACTGACTGACTCTCTCACTACTACTGACTCACTGACTGACTCTCTCTCACTGACTCACTCACTGACTCACTCACTGACTCACTCACTGACTCACTCACTGACTCACTCACTGACTCACTCACTGACTCACTCACTGACTGACTGACTCTCTCTCTCTCACTGACTGACTCTCTCTCTCTCACTGACTGACTCTCTCTCTCTCTCACTGACTGACTGACTCTCTCTCTCTCACTGACTGACTGACTGACTGTCTCTCTCTCACTGACTGACTGACTGACTCTCTCACTGACTGACTGACTGACTCTCTCTCTCTCACTGACTGACTGACTGTCTCTCTCTCTCTCACTGACTGACTGACTGACTCTCTCTCTCTCACTGACTGACTGACTGACTCTCTCTCTCTCACTGACTGACTGACTGACTGTCTCTCTCTCACTGACTGACTGACTGACTGACTCTCTCTCTCTCACTGACTGACTGACTGACTCTCTCTCTCTCACTGACTGACTGACTCTCTCTCTCTCACTGACTGACTGACTGACTGACTCTCTCTCTCACTGACTGACTCTCTCTCTCTCACTGACTGACTCTCTCTCTCACTGACTGACTCTCTCTCTCTCACTGACTCTCTCTCACTGACTGACTCTCTCTCTCTCACTGACTGACTTCTCTCACTGACTGACTTCACTCTCACTGACTGACTTCACTCTCTCACTGACTGACTGACTCTCTCACTGACTGACTGACTCTCTCACTGACTGACTGACTCTCTCACTGACTCACTCACTGACTCACTCACTGACTCACTCACTGACTCACTCACTGACTCACTCACTGACTCACTCACTGACTCACTCACTGACTCTCTCTCTCTCACTGACTGACTCTCTCTCTCTCACTGACTGACTCTCTCTCTCTCTCTCACTGACTGACTCTCTCTCCCTCTCACTGACTGACTCTCTCTCTCTCTCACTGACTGACTCTCTCTCTCTCTCTCACTGACTGACTCTCTCTCTCTCTCACTGACTGACTCTCTCTCTCTCTCACTGACTGACTCTCACTCACTGACTCACTCTCTCACTGACTGACTCACTCTCTCACTGACTGACTCACTCTCTCACTGACTGACTCACTCTCTCACTGACTGACTCACTCTCTCACTGACTGACTCACTCTCTCACTGACTGACTCACTCTCTCACTGACTGACTCACTCTCTCACTGACTGACTCACTCTCTCACTGACTGACTCACTCTCTCACTGACTGACTCTCTCTCTCTCTCTCTCTCTCACTGACTGACTCTCTCTCTCTCTCTCTCACTGACTGACTCACTGACTGACTGACTGACTCACTGACTGACTCACTGACTGACTGACTCTCTCTCTCTCTCTCTCTCTCACTGACTGACTGACTCACTGACTGACTCACTCACTGACTGACTCACTGACTGACTCACTCACTGACTCACTCACTGACTCACTCACTGACTGACTGACTCTCTCTCTCTCACTGACTGACTCTCTCTCTCTCACTGACTGACTCACTCTCTCACTCACTGACTGACTCACTCACTCACTGACTCACTCTCACTGACTGACTCACTCTCTCACTGACTGACTCACTCTCTCACTGACTGACTCACTCTCTCACTGACTGACTCACTCTCTCACTGACTGACTCACTCTCTCACTGACTGACTGACTCTCTCTCTCTCTCTCACTGACTGACTGACTCTCTCTCTCTCTCTCTCACTGACTGACTCTCTCTCTCTCTCTCTCTCTCACTGACTGACTCTCTCTCTCTCTCTCTCACTGACTGACTCACTGACTGACTCACTCACTCACTGACTGACTCACTCACTGACTGACTCACTCACTGACTCACTCACTGACTGACTGACTCTCTCACTCACTGACTCACTGACTGACTGACTCTCTCACTCACTGACTCACTGACTCTCTCACTCACTCTCACTGACTGACTCTCACTGACTGACTCACTCTCTCACTGACTGACTCACTCTCTCACTGACTGACTGACTCACTCTCTCACTGACTGACTCACTCTCTCACTGACTGACTGACTCACTCTCTCTCACTGACTGACTGACTGACTCACTCTCTCTCACTGACTGACTGACTCACTCTCTCTCACTGACTGACTGACTCTCTCTCTCTCACTGACTGACTCTCTCTCACTGACTGACTCTCTCTCTCTCTCTCTCTCACTGACTGACTCTCTCTCTCTCTCTCTCTCTCACTGACGGACTCTCTCTCTCTCTCTCTCACTGACTGACTCTCTCTCTCTCACTGACACTCTCTCTCTCACTGACTGACTCTCTCTCTCACTGACTGACTCTCTCTCTCTCACTGACTGTCCTCTCTCTCACTGACTGACTCTCTCACTGACTGACTCTCTCACTCTCTCACTGACTGACTCACTCTCTCACTGACTCACTCTCTCACTGACTCACTCTCTCACTGACTCACTCTCTCACTGACTCACTCTTCACTGACTCACTCTTCTCACTGACTCACTCTCTCACTGACTGACTCACTCTCACTGACTGACTCACTCTCTCACTGACTGACTCACTCTCTGACTGACTCACTCTCTGACTGACTCACTCTCTCACTGACTGACTCACTCTCTCACTGACTGACTCACTCTCTCACTGACTGACTCACTCTCTCACTGACTGACTCTCACTCTCTCACTGACTGACTCTCACTCTCTCACTGACTGACTCTCACTCTCTCACTGACTGACTCTCACTCTCTCACTGACTGACTCAATCAATCTCTCTCACTGACTGACTCTCACTGACTCTCTCTCACTAACTGACTCACTGACTGACCCAATCTCTCACTGTCTGACTCTTACTCACTCTCCCTCTCACTGACTGACTCTCTGCCTCTCTCTCACTGACTGACTCTCACTGACTGACTCTCTCTCACTGACTGACTCTCACTGACTGACTCACTCGCGCTCACTGACTGACTGACTCTCTCACTCTCTCTCACTGACTGACTCTCTCACTCACTGACTGACTCTCTCACTCACTGACTGACTCTCTCACTCACTGACTCACTCTCTCATTGACTGACTCTCTCTGGCTGACGCTCACTGACTCGCTCACTGACTCGCTCACTGACTCGCTCACTGACTCGCTCACTGACTGTTATACAGGTACTATTTCCCAACCTTCACCCTCCTGTTATTTATGCCCCCCCCCCCCATGACAAAAAAAACCCATAACAAGCAACCATTGGGACAGGCAGATAGAAGTTGCTAGCATTGAAAGGACAAAAAAAAAAAAAACAAGACATTATTTATTGTCAATACTTTTTTAATATGGTCGTTCAGTTGTACATAATGCTTTCTTGGTCATATACAGTAACAAAAATGCTTCTGACACTTCTTTATTATAACTTTTCAGCATGCTGCAGACTTCTGTACAGCACAGCTTAAAGACATAGGCAAAGTCAATATCTCTGGCCAAACACTTATAAGGTCCCAAAGGCGAGACCTATTGGCTATGCCAATGCTTATGAAAAGTCAGTATGTCACCACTCACAGTGAAGTCAGCCAAAGGCTGAAGTGAGCTGACCCGTGCTTTAGCTACAGCGAGAGAAAGAAAATGTGAATGGCAACAAATCAATGAAATAAGGGGGGGGGGGGGGGCTGGAGGCCCTAAAAATTATTATATACAACTTTAGTAAAATCAAATGGTCTTGGCTAATGCCCGACCTAAACAGGGTGGAGGAATACAACCTTCTAATCACATTATAAACGACACCTTAAAAATAATACCGCTCTGCCTCAGTAACCTACTGATCGGTTCCTAATTTAATTACAGAACAATCTTAGATGCACAACCTTGTTTCTGTGTCAAATATAGAAGTCTTCCTGGTAAGGTAGAGACACTAGGAGCATCAGGTAATATTTAGATTTGTGTAGTTCCCTAATACTTTTTTCTTACTTCAGATGGGACAACAGTTTGGAGTCATAAGGTGGTATTTTAGATTAATTATGGCACTACAACAAACTACAAGTGCAATAAGTTTATATCGGCAGGTGGTATATACAACACTGGATTAATTCAGTTGCGAGAAAGGAGGTGGGAATGACCCCAAGTACAGTAACAGACTATGAATATCAATAGCACAGGCAATACAATCAATCAATATAGTCTTTAGTCGCCAAAAGCCTAAAAGCAAGCACATAAATACACAATGCAAGCAGAAGGACATCAGGTATAAAAACACAATCAGAACAAAAAATGCAATCTTCATAAAGAATACACAAAACAGGGGAACACCACAGGCATACAAACTCATACTTTGTCCTGATAATAAAAGTCACTTTTATAAAATTTAAAATTGCAAAATAAATCTCTATTGAACCAAAGCACTGCAAGAACACAAGCCACTCCTCGTGCCGTCTCAAATTTGTATTACACAAGATGGGGACCAAAAAGGAGGACCGAGGGACTGAGTACAAGGTGCAAAACAGGATAAAGTGATTTGTGCTTTGATTTGAGACGTTGTCATAACAACAAGGGGGTAAATCATGTTTCCAAGGCCCTAGCAGGGGGAAGGCAAACTTAAAATGCAGCGCGCATAATCTTCAAAGGTATGATAAAAACTAAGGGTAGGGTTCGTGATCCAGTCTAGATAAGGTTCCAGGTGTGGTATTTCTATTATTATAGGCTCTCCTTTCCAATGGTGGTTTATACATCTGCTGGATGAGTTTACTTACAAAAGAATGTGGAATGTGCTGTAATTCGAATACTGCTGATCTATCTGAACACCTTTAGTCAGTTGTCTCTGGACTCGATGGTTGGATGTACATGGATCGGATGCTCTTAATAAAGAGACTACTTGGATGAACTACTATTTTGGATTTAACTGTTTTAAACTGGTGACGAGGACTGGATAGCCCTACTCATTTGTCTTAGCAGCAATTTCAGTATTAACGCTGCAAGAAAATCTATTCCTGCACATTATTGCAACATACCTCTCTTACTGATCTTATTTTAGACCCTTTGGTCGTCCTGTTTGCTTCCATGCACATCTTCATTATTATTCCACCAAGCAAAATGTTACACCTCTTCCTTTTTTTCCTTCTCACACCAGGAGAGCATCCCATTATTTGGTCGAAATGGAAGAAAAAGCTCCTACATTATTCCAGAGTATGTGGGGCATCTTTGTCCAGTGAAAGAAAAACCTCTCTTTTGTTATACTGTTTGGGTGGTGAAGGACAGGAGGTGTTTGAGAATGTACCAGACTTTGGAGATGAAGGAGCAGAATCAAACGAATTTGAGATGTTTAAAGAAACTAGATCTACTCTATCTCCCAAAAGTCAGTACCATACTTGAACGCTACCATTTTGGTATAAGGGAACAGAAACCCAATGAGAGTGTGGAAGACTATGTAATAGGCCTCAGAAAATTAACCTCTCACTGTGAATTTGGGACCCTTTAAAGGGAAGAATTAGGGATCAATTCCTACTGAGATGCAGTAGATATGAATTGTGGATAAAGGATGACCCGCCTCTGCATGAAATTGTGTCCATTGCTAAGCGAGTAGAACACACATTAGCCTGTATGGATGAACTGGAGAAAAGAAAAAAAATCGTATTAGCAAAATTGAGGTGAAGGAGGAAGACTAAGGTTAAAGATGAGAGCAAAAACAAGATGGCGTCGGTACAGCAACCTAAATTTAAAACTGGGGTGTGTTACAGATGTGGGAACTCGGGACATTCTGCTGCTTCTGAAATGTTCTGCAATTAATGTATGCAAAAACTGTAATTTTAAGGGCCATTTTACGAAGTGTTGTTCGATCATCCAAGGTTGCTACTCACGAATCAGACCTGGGGAAGATTGCATTCTGTCTGTTTTTAGTCAGGGAAGTTCAAAGAAACATCGATCGAGTGGAAATTGAGAATTTGAGTGTGGAGACTGTTTGATTCTGGGGCATGGCTCACTGATTTCTAATGAAGTGTTTGATAAAGAACTTGGTAGCAGAATTGTCCTAAAGGACCCGGATGTAGTACCAGGAGCTTATGGGGAGGGAGGGGGGTCAAACCATAGATCTCAGGGGATACTTTGAATCTGAGATAAAGTTCAGGACCAATGCTATACGAGGGAAAATATATGTCCATGTTAAGGGAGGAAGTGTTTTGAGTTGGCCACAACAAAGAGAGCTAGGGGTCATTCTTGATCCTAACTCCCCGACACCTGTAATATTTGAGGAGTACATCAAGGGATTGTAATTACCTAGTGTGCAAGAGATGATGGTCCAGCAAAACGATGAATGTGCATTTCCATGAAGCTTTCCCTGAAGTTTTCAGTGAGTGAATGAGATGCTTGAAAGGGTATGTGCACCAAATAAAACTTAAGCATGGTGCTAATCCAGTGGTTTCTAAAGTGCGTCCCATTCCCATCTCCATGAGGAAGCTGTAGAGTCCAAGATCAAGAGGTTATGAGAGGAGGGAGTGATTGAACCTACTTAGAGTTCAGAGTGGGTCGCATTGATCGCCGTCACGCGTAAACACTCTGGCGAGATCCGGTTATGTGTGGCTCTCAAAAGGTGTGTTATAAGGGACGATATACTAATTTATGGAAACACGAAGGAGGTGCATGATAAAAGGGTCAAAGATGTTTTGGCGGTATTGAGAGACAATGGTCTCACACTCAAACTAGCCAAATGCTCCTTTAAGAAAGAAGAGATTGAGTACCTTGGGCACAAGGTGAGCTCAGAGGCAGCGGCTGGCGAACACTTACTACAACATCCGATGCACCAAGCCCCCACTGCCAATTAACACATGGGCTGCATAACAACTGGGGCCTGGCCCCACGCAGATCCCAACCCGCAAGGCTTCCCAGTGCCAGTGAGTGCACCTGGTGCAGTAGCTGCGCTGCAGACTGGGTGAGGCGCGGCTACACTGCACTGAACAGAGTGGCAGCCCTGGGTGCAGTAACGTAGACTGCTGTTGGACCGGCAACCGGGGGAAGGACCATTGATATAGGCCCGGTGCCTTCATTCCCCTGCACCGGAGGGTCGGTCGTGGGCCGGCTGAGTGCGGTGGCGCGCTACGCTGACCCGAAGGACATCTTGGGGCAGCAGCGGGGGACTGGACCGGTGTGAGCCCTGATGGACTGGTCTGGGCCCTGGGTTCCCAGTGAGGCCCCCTGAGGGGACAACACTAACGATGACACTGAGAAAAACATGCACTGAGCATTTCTGAAGCCTCTGGTGAGGTTACGGGTCCGTCCAGCATCTCAGTCAACAGTCCGCCTGACCGTCCAACAGGCCACATGACTCCAGGTGAGGAGCGGCCTTGAGGTGGTGTTTGTGGACCTCGGTACGCCTGGGGTGGAAGAAAAATAACCTTGGCACTGGCTGCCCTTCACCGGAGTGCCTGCCTGGGGCCCTCTGCCCTCCCGCCTGTGAATGCAATAATACAGGTACCCTCCTTGCCAGGCGTGTTTATTTGAGGATGCCTGCGGCTGTGAAGGGAGAGTGAGACCTGCTGATTGCTAGAACTCTCCATATGCTGCTGGGGGGCAGTCCCCTTGTTCACCACGTGGGCCCCGCCGGGTCAATAATGGAAGAGCATGCCAGCTCCCTGCCTGCTGGTGCTAAGTGAGGCTTCTATTGTCCACCGACTGGAGGGTGGACATTGAGTCTGGCACAGGGGTGTGCACGGCAACACTTGGTGTGCCGCTGAGCCGAGCAGTTGGAAACTTTTATTGTGCTACCTGCGAGGGGTGTTACCGCTTCTCCCGGTCTACTACACCCTCTCCTTTGCTCCTCGCCAATATCAGCCTGTCCGCAAGTGAGATCACGAGAAGAGTCAAACCCTGACCAAGTTGTGGCCCAAAAGCATCAACTATATACTACATAGTCCACACTTCAACGAACGGTGCAGCAGTCATCTACTTTACCACCAGGCCGGACTGTCACTGTACAGTATTAATGGGGCGTACCAAAACAAAGAATGGGAGTCCTCCGGCCCGCATTCACTCCCGCTCCTCACCCTCTGAATGCTCACCGGCCCACTCTCCTGGTGTTAGCAATGTGTCACCAGCACCTCCTGTGGACAAACTGGATGTTATACTTCAGGAAATTTGTGATTCCCGAGCAGCCATTGCACAACAATTGGGCATATTCGCCACAGATAGCCTACCAAATGATGACGATTGTAAGTTAGCAGACAGAGTCAAAACTAATGAGCCTACACTGGCCGCTCGATCCCCAAGCAACAAGGATCGTAACGCACAGATTTCGCAACTGCGCCAGCTGGTAGAACACCTCCAAAAATGAGCTGAAAATGCCGAAGGAAAGTCGCACTGTAAAAATGTACAGATCGTGGGGTTCCCTAAAGGAATGTAGGCCCTGCGGTCATCACCTACATCAAGGAGTGGCTCAGGAGGGAGGTGGCCCCTACTGGTCTCTCCAACATGTTCACTGTTGAAATGGCGCACCAAGTTCCTGCATGACCTATCATAGCTAAAATCCTTAACTTCAGGGATCGGGATGTGATACTACAAGCGGCTTGTGAAAAAACACCTATCCTCATCAACGACTCTAGGATCTCCATATTCCCGGACTACACAATTGCAGTACAGCACAAGCGGGCCTCCTTACAGGAAATGAAAAGACACCTACGTACTTGCTGGACACACTTTTGCTCTTTTATTCCCAGCCAAGCTTAAAATACGCAATTAACTGTCCCATTTTTTTGATAACCCAGAAAGTGCTTAGAAATAGCTGGAACAACATTTTCCAGACTCCGTTAGGCACGACCCCGGGGTCACAGCCACGCAGAGGTCCCAACGCTCGCATTTGATTTGAATCCTGAACCAGAGACCACATCTGTTTAAGTGTGCCTCACCTTTGTTTGTATTTAGGAAACGTTACGTTCTGTTAATTTTTAGTGTTGTTGTACTATGCCCTGATTTAGGAAATAATCGTCACCATTGAATATGACTCGTGTTTTCAAAAATTGTGCTTTTTAAAAAACGAAAGTTTTCTTCTTTTTAAGGAAACGAAAGTTTCTTTTTTTTTTTTTTTTAAAAACCCGAAAGTTTCTTATTTTAATCAACTGCCGATTTTGCACTTTGTTTTAGGATACCTGCACTTAGTAGATCTTGCATCTTTTGGGGCTGCTAACGGGGACCGCCTTCATTGGTGCACTTCCGCTTTGACAGGAAGGTGCAGGGGCGGGCTTACGCTCTGGATGCAGGTACGGGGGGGCGAGGTGGGGGGGAGGGGGAGATAAAAGCACGGCCGCTAAGCCTGTCTGCGCCCGTCCGCGCCTGGCCCGTGCCTAATGCCAGGCATGCTGTCGGATTCAGCACCCATTTCGCTTCTGGGTTCACCTATACCAGGGACCAACTACTCGACCTGAATAAACAAGCATTGGCATAGCCAATAGGTCTCGCCTTTGGGACCTTATAAGTGTTTAGCCAGAGATATTGACTTTACCCATGTCTTTAAGCTGCGCTGTACAGAAGTCTGCAGCATGCTGAAAAGTTACAATAAAGAAGTGTCAGAAGCATTTTTGTTACCTTAGATATGACCAAAAAAGCATTATGTACAACTGAACGACCATATTAAAAAAGTATTAAAAATAATGTCTTGAGTTTTTTTGTCCTTTCAATGCTGGCAACTTGTATCTGCCTGTCCCAACGGTTGCTTGTTGTGTTTTTTTGTTTGTTATGGGGGGCATAAATAACAGGAGGGTGAAAGTCAGTCAGTTAGTGAGAGAGAGTGAGGGAGAGAGTGAGGGAGTCTGTGAGAGAGAGTGAGGGAGAGAGTGAGGGAGAGAGTGAGAGAGAGTGAGGGAGAGAGTGAGGGAGTCTGTGAGAGAGAGTGAGGGAGTCTGTGAGAGAGAGTGAGGGAGTCTGTGAGAGAGAGTGAGGGAGTCTGTGAGAGAGAGTGAGGGAGTCTGTGAGAGAGAGTGAGGGAGTCTGTGAGAGAGAGTGAGGGAGTCTGTGAGGGAGAGTGTGAGGGAGTCTGTGAGAGAGAGGGAGAGTGTGAGGGAGTCTGTGAGAGAGAGGGTGAGGAGAGGGAGTCTGAGTGAGAGGGAGTCTGTGAGTGAGAGGGAGTCTGTGAGTGAGAGGGAGTCTGTGAGTGAGAGGGAGTCTGTGAGTGAGAGGGAGTCTGTGAGTGAGAGGGAGTCTGTGAGTGAGAGGGAGTCTGTGAGTGAGAGGGAGTCTGTGAGTGAGAGGGAGTCTGTGAGTGAGAGGGAGTCTGTGAGTGAGAGGGAGTCTGTGAGTGAGAGGGAGTCTGTGAGTGAGAGGGAGTCTGTGAGTGAGAGGGAGTCTGTGAGTGAGAGGGAGTCTGTGAGTGAGAGGGAGTCTGTGAGTGAGAGGGAGTCTGTGAGTGAGAGGGAGTCTGTGAGTGAGAGGGAGTCTGTGAGTGAGAGGGAGTCTGTGAGTGAGAGGGAGTCTGTGAGTGAGAGGGAGTCTGTGAGGGAGAGAGAGTCAGTGAGTGAGAGGAGAGTCAGTGTGAGAGTGAGATGAGTGTCAGAGTGAGTGTCAGAGAGTGAGAGTGAGTGTCAGGAGTGAGTGTCAGAGGAGTGTCAGAGTGAGTGTCAGAGTGAGTGTCAGAGTGAGTGTCAGAGTGAGGTCAGAGTGAGTGTCAGGAGTGAGTGTGAGTGAGTGTCAGGAGTGAGTGTCAGAGTGAGTGTCAGAGTGAGTGTCAGAGTGAGTGTCAGAGTGAGTGCAGAGTGAGTGTCGAGAGTGAGTGTCGAGAGTGAGTGTGCAGGTGAGTGAGTGTGAGGAGTGAGGTGTGCAGAGTGAGTGTCAGAGTGAGAGTGTCAGAGTGAGTGTCAGAGTGAGTGTCGAGAGTGAGTGTCAGAGTGAGTGTCAGAGTGAGTGTCAGAGTGAGTGTCAGAGTGAGAGTGTCAGAGTGAGTGTCAGAGTGAGTGTCAGAGTGAGTGTCGAGGAGTGAGTGTCAGAGTGAGTGTCAGAGTGAGTGTCAGAGGAGTGTCAGAGTGAGTGTCAGAGTGAGTGTCAGAGTGAGTGTCGGAGTGAGTGTCAGAGTGAGTGTCAGAGTGAGGTCAGAGTGAGTGTCAGAGTGAGTGTCTGAGGGAGTGTCAGAGTGAGTGTCAGAGTGAGTGTCAGAGTGAGTGTCAGAGTGAGTGTCAGAGTGAGTGTCAGGAGTGAGAGTGCAGAGTGAGTGTCAGAGTGAGGTCAGAGTGAGGTCAGAGTGAGTGTCAGAGTGAGTGTCAGAGTGAGTGTCAGGAGTGAGTGTCAGGAGTGAGTGTCAGGAGTGAGAGTCAGAGTGAGTGTCAGAGTGAGTGTCAGAGTGAGTGTCAGAGTGAGTGTCAGAGTGAGTGTCAGAGTGAGTGTCAGAGTGAGTGTCAGGAGTGGGAGTGTCAGGAGTGAGTGTCAGAGTGAGTGTCAGAGTGAGTGTCAGAGTGAGTGTCAGAGTGGAGTGTCAGAGTGAGTGTCAGAGTGAGTGTCAGGAGTGAGTGTCAGGAGTGAGTGTCAGAGTGAGTGTCAGAGTGAGTGTCAGAGTGAGTGTCAGAGTGAGTGTCAGAGTGAGGTCAGAGTGAGTGTCAGAGTGAGTGTCAGGAGTGAGTGTCCAGAGTGAGTGTCAGAGTGAGTGTCAGGAGTGAGTGCTGAGGTCGAGTGAGTGTCAGAGTGAGTGTCAGGAGTGAGTGTCAGGAGTGAGTGTCAGAGTGAGTGTCAGAGTGAGTGTCAGGAGTGAGTGTCAGAGTGAGTGTCAGAGTGAGGAGTGTCAGAGTGAGTGTCAGGAGTGAGTGTCAGAGTGAGTGTCAGAGTGAGTGTCAGAGTGAGTGTCAGAGTGAGTGTCAGAGTGAGTGTCAGAGTGAGTGTCAGAGTGAGTGTCAGAGTGAGTGTCAGAGTGAGTGAGTGAGTGCCAGAGTGAGTGTTCAGGAGTGAGTGTCAGAGTGAGTGTCAGAGTGAGGCAGGGAGTGTCAGAGTGAGTGTCAGAGTGAGTGTCAGAGTGAGTGTCAGGAGTGAGTGTCAGAGTGAGTGTCGAGGAGTGAGTGTCAGGAGTGAGTGTCAGAGTGAGTGTCAGAGTGAGTGTCAGAGTGAGTGTCAGAGTGAGTGTCAGAGTGAGTGTCAGGAGTGAGTGTCAGAGTGAGAGTGAGAGTGAGTGTCAGAGTGAGTGTCAGAGTGAGTGTCAGAGTGAGTGTCAGAGTGAGTGTCAGAGTGAGAGTGAGAGTGAGAGTCAGAGTGAGAGTCAGAGTGAGTGTCAGAGTGGAGTGTCAGAGTGAGAGTCAGAGTGAGTGCCAGAGTGAGTGTCAGAGTGAGTGTCAGAGTGAGAGTCAGAGTGAGTGTCAGAGTGAGTGTCAGTGAGTGAGTGAGTGTCAGAGTGAGAGTCAGAGTGAGAGTCGAGAGTGAGAGTCAGAGTGAGAGTCAGAGTGAGAGTCAGAGTGAGAGTCAGAGTGAGAGTCAGGAGTGAGAGTCAGAGTGAGAGTCAGAGTGAGAGTCAGAGTGAGAGTCAGAGTGAGAGTCAGAGTGAGAGTCAGAGTGAGAGTCAGAGTGAGAGTCAGAGTGAGAGTCAGAGTGAGAGTCAGAGTGAGAGTCAGAGTGAGAGTCAGAGTGAGAGTCAGAGTGAGAGTCAGATGAGTGAGTGAGAGTCAGAGTGAGAGTCAGAGTGAGAGTCAGAGTGAGAGTCAGAGTGAGAGTCAGAGTGAGAGTCAGAGTGAGAGTCAGAGTGAGAGTCAGAGTGAGAGTCAGAGTGAGAGTCAGAGTGAGAGTCAGAGTGAGAGTCAGAGTGAGAGTCAGAGTGAGAGTCAGAGTGAGAGTCAGAGTGAGAGTCAGAGTGAGAGTCAGAGTGAGAGTCAGAGTGAGAGTCAGAGTGAGAGTCAGAGTGAGAGTCAGAGTCAGAGTGAGAGTCAGAGTGAGAGTGAGAGTCTGTGAGAGTGTGATAGTCAGTGAGAGTGTGATAGTCAGTGAGAGTGTGATAGTCAGTGAGAGTGAGTCAGCTATTAATGCAAGGCATTTGCAGTTAGGGTGACTACTCTAAAGCTCAACTTTCATTGTGACAATGGTTCGAATATAAAAACCGTACATGTTTGCAAAGTTTAACGATTTGTGGCTATTCGTAATGCTCTGAGGATACTACATTATTATATTATAAAACAGAATGGAGAACGGTAGTGAGGTGTCTTATCGCCAATCATTGTTTTACTTGGAAAGGTCGTGCCCCCTTGAACTGCAAAGCCCACCAAAGACCGGGGCTTATAATGTGACACTTAATGGTGTCACAAACATATTGAGATCTGTTTACTCAGCGAACAGACACTTGAGAGTTTTTAAGACTTTAGCCTCTCTAGTACACAGTCGTTTATGTCCAACTTCTCAGATAGAATTTTTTTTTTTTTTAAACCGATAGTATCTGTGGGAGTCATGTCATGCATACACAATCTGAAACTGCTTGTTTTAGGGAACAAAATCAAGTAAGCTGTTCAAGTTGTTAATATTGTAAGTTTATGTATACAATATAGCAAGTAGTTTAAAGGCTGCAGTGATCAGCAAACGTTTTACCAACCTGGCTGATTCTGAAAACGTTTAAAAAAGATATTTTACCACTCTACATAAACAAGCCCGGGAGTGGTGCGTGCGCAGTCTGCTCTTTTTGGAAGCACTGCACTCGTGCTTGTGGCGCGCCCCTGCTCGCTCCCGCAAGCTGGATGCCGCCACAAGCACGAGTGTGTGCTTCCAAAAAAAGAGCAGAGCGACGGCTAAAGGTCCTCCTACGCAGCGCATGCGCGCTGCGTAGGCGAGACCTAAAAAGGTAGGTGCAGGTGGAAGGCTAGGTCCATTTCTTACTCCTCTATGGCTCCCTCTCAATGCCCGGAGTGTAGTTTCATTATTTGCCCATTTAAACCAAAACTAAAATCAGCTGTCTGCAATCCTACGCAGGATGAGGTGGGAGGGTCAAGCGCTGTACTAGGCACTTTAATAAATGCCCGCTCCCTGTGTAAACATGCGACTGAGTTTGCGCTGTTTGTAGAAGCACATGCTGTGGACCTAGCCTTTGTCACGGAAAGATGGGGGGGGGGGGGGTGGGGACGCCTCCTCAGACCCTGACTTAGCTACGGCGGTCCCGGACGGATTTACCATGTATAGACAAGACAGGGTGGGGAAAAGGGGCGGGGGGCTAGCTGTTATATATAGGAACACGTGGAAAGGAACTTTCAACCCACAAAATAATGGCCCTATCGTGGAATCCCTAATGTTCAAGATTCTAATAAATAACCATCATGCTCTTAATGGCATCTTACTTTAATCGGCCACCTGGACCCCGGGCCGAGTTTATGAACACTATAGGTACCTCCTTGGACATCATATCTCAGTCATCAGATTTTACACTTTTGGGTGATTTCAATCTTCATTTTGAAGATCCCCAAGATAGAGATGCTGTTAATTTTCTTGACATTACAAACAGCTTAGGCCTCACTCAGCAGGTAACAGGTAGCACCCACTCAGGGGAACATTTGAGGATGGTCTGTTTACAAACAATAAATCTTTGCATTGCCTCCCCTCACTTCCGCTTGTGTGGTCAGACCATAAAGCAGTAATGTTTTCACTACTCATCCAAAACCCTCAGGCAGGGAAATTGGATTATAAACAGCTGAAAAGGGTCCGACCTTGGAATAGGCTTGCAACTGAGGATCTTAAAAGCTCCCTGTCCCAGAATCCTCCTGCTTTTTCAGAGAATCCTTCTGTGGCAGCTGCCATTTTTGAGGATTGGTTAAGGAGATCTATAGATCAAGTGCTTCCGGTCAAGTCCTCTATATGCCGTAGGTCAAGGCACACGGAACCTTGGTTTTCTGAAGAACTCAGACTACAGAGACAAAAGTGCCGTCGCTTGGAGAGGAAGTGGAGATCTTCCGATGACACTAGCAATAGGATGGTTTATAAACAAGCTTTGCTGGATTACAAAAAACTAGTACTCAAGGAGAAAGCCTCCTATTTCACTACAGCCATAATAAACGCTAAAAACTCATCGAAGGAACTTTTCTCTACAGTAAAGAAGTTAGCCAAATGCCCTGAGGTAATCGTCTCACCATTAAACCAAACTTTCTGCAACTCCCTGGCCTCGTTTTTTCAAGACAAGGTAAATGCGGTTTTACAGTGGGTTCTTACAAAGTGGTATTGCAGGGACGTCACTGTCATTAGGGACTCCTGGTGCTGCCTCCGTGGTAAGGGAAACCTCCCTCATATCCGCCGACAGTAGTGACCCTTATGAACTTCTTTCCTTTCCTTTGTTAACAACGGAGGAGGTTATTAATCTTTTGCTGTCTACGAAATCTGGGTCCCCCCTAGATCCCTGTCCCCCCAACATTTTTCATCTTACCAGAGGTTTTTGTGTCTCACCTGACCCCTATTTTTAATCAAATGTTTCTTTCCGGGATTTTTTCGGCGAACTGGAAATTGGCATCTGTACTCCCCCTTCTAAAAAAAAAGTGAATCTGGATGGAGCAGATCCTAATAATTACCGACCAATTTCCAGACTCCCCTGCCTGCAAAAATGGTGGAGAAAGCCATGAATATCGTTATTTCTGATTACCTGGAAAAGCATGCCTGTTTAGATACTTCCCAGTTTGGCTTTAGGAAGCAACACAGTACTGAACTGGCGCCGATTTCAGCATCTGAAATGATTCGGCAGACCGTTGATGCAGGAGGCAATGCAGCACTCGTGCTGCTTGACCTCTCTGCAGCATTTGATACGGTAAACCATCAGAAACTTTTGCAAGTATTGGAGGGGGTTGGTATCAAAGGGAAAGCGCTCACTTTACTAAAATCATTTGTCTGGTCGGGAGCAATTTGTGGCTCTTGCTGATTTCAAGTCACCATATTTCCCGTTGCCATGTGGAGTACCACAGGGCTAGTCTTTGAGCCCTACCCTTTTTAATATCTATGTGGCGCCACTGGCTAGGCTAATAAGATCTCTGGGTTTCTCTGCTATCTCGTATGCAGAGGACACTCGGATTGTGGTCTCAGTGTCAGGTTCTCCAGACGATACAGCGGCACAGTTCCATACCTGTCTCCGTCAGGTGGGGGAATGGAGGTCTTCGAATTGTTTGAAGTTGAATGCTAGTAAGACTCAAGTCTTACTTTTTGGCAACCACACCAACTTTTGGACCCCTGTTCTGTGGCCCGCAGAACTAGGGTCGCTTCCCAATCCAAAACATAAGGTCAAAAACTTGGGGGTCACGTTTGACTCGACGCTCTCCTTTGAGGGCCACGTCAATCAGGTGACATCTGCCTCCTTCTAAACCTTAAAAATACTGAGAAAGATTCTTCCATTCATCCCAGCTGAGTTGAGGAAGTTAGTGGTTCCGGCTCTTGTATTATCTAGAGCCGATTACTGTAATGGTCTCTTCATGAACCTTCGTAAAAAATGCCTCAATAAGTTGCAGATAGTGTAAAATGCTGCAGCGCGCTTATTGTTGAATATCCCGAACCATAAATCGGCCTCCACAGCGCTCAAAGTGCTTCACTGGCTGCCAGTGGAAAGGCGGATTGAGTTTAAGGCTCTCTGCATTGCGTTCAAAGCCACACATGATAAAGGGCCAGCATTCTTCAAACAGATTCTGTTGCCTTATGTTCCTGCCCGCCAGCTTCGCTCAGCACGCTCTCACAACCTGGTAGTTCCAAGGTTTAAAAAGTGCGCCTGGGGTGGCAGGAGCTTTCTGGTTGGCACGACCAAACTTTGGAATTCTCTTCCGGTGCGGTTAAAGGAAGAAACTCGCCTGTTGCCATTCAGGAACGCACCAAAGACGTGGCTTTTCAATCTTTGAGGCTGCTTTGAATTGGTCCGGTATGTCTTGTGCTGAGCAAGCGCCATGATACCCTTGGGTGAATGTTTGCGCTCTATAAATTTCCATTTCATTTCATTTCAACGTGCACCTAGATGGCGAAGGCTCGCTGTCTGAGATGACATTGAGGGCTCCCCCTCTCCACAATAGGCCCTGGAGGGCCAAATAGCACCGATCCGATCAGTGTCGGCGCTGAGGACTGCTCAGCCACCCATCAGTTCCAGCTCCTTCCAAAATAATGTATCTGACACAGACTCAACTGGCAGCATGGCACGGTATCCATCAATCACCCCCCAGATGAGCAATGACCTCAGAGGGTAAATACCGGAAATACCTCCAACACACACATGCCCACTCATCCAGCTCTTATTACTGGGGTTATGACTCTACAACGATCTCTGGCTGCACCTGGGGCTGTGTCACACCCAGCCAGTGCCTAGGCCATGCAATACTCCTCTTCTGTATTGTTGTGAAGTAATATGCCATGTCTGTTTTACAATAATACTATTTTTTTGTTTTTAGCTGCAGCCTCAACCCTGGTTGCCTCACTTGCTGGGGTCCTGGGTCAGGTTGTCCTGTGGTTTTCCAAATATGCTCTAAGACCACCTAGACCCCCTTGCTGGGAGAATGCTACCCCCCACTATGGCTAATGCACATGTTATTTCATAGTTCACATTGTTCTTGCTTGTTTTAAGGTTTGGTTGAACGACGGTGAATTGCTGGACCGAGTATTGTGGGACTATTCTTGTTTGGGGTGGTCATTTAATGATTTTGTGCAGAGGGGGCTGGAATGCTATTGTGAAGTGTGTACACTATGGACTTTTCAAATCCCTTATCTCGACTGTGACCACAAATGATAACATTACCTGGAATGTTAGGGGTATGGGGTCAGTACATAAAAGGCATAGAATACTAGCTCAGATGCATAGACACCGTGCACAGATAGTATTCCTACAAGACACCCACTTAGTGTCCTCCGAAGCACACAAACTGCGTAAAGATGGAGAGGTCAGCTGTTCCACACCACCTACTCTGCCTTCTCCCAGGGTGTGGCCAGGGCTGGACTGGGAACAGAAACCGGCCCTGGCAAACTGCTCAGCCGGCCCCCCCCTGGGGTGAGGGGGAGTGCAGCCGAGCAGTTTGCGAACGCCGGTTTCAGCCGATTTTGTTACAGGGGGCCGATATTGCCGACCCCGGTAACAAAAACGGCCCCACAGGGACCCAAAACCGGCCCCCACCCTAGCGTCCTACCGGGGAAACACCCGGTGTCCTCTATGGCCAGTCCAGCCCTGGGTGTGGCTGTCTGGTTGCGGGCGGGTGTCCCATTCGGAGTGCTTGAATCCAAGGTTTACACTCTGGGTCATTATGTCTTACTCAGGGGCACACTGGACGGGGAACCGATAGGATTAGGCTGTATATATGCGCTCAATACGGACCAAGTCAAATTCCTGGTCCTCTTTTTAACCGCAGTAGCGGACTGATCTCATCCCTGGCTTCTGGGTGCGGACTTTAGTGAGGCATTAGACACAGACCTGGATTGCTCACACCCCCCCGCCCTGGTGCGGGTTCAGTGAGCCAGGCTAAGGAATTGCGCCTTCAGGTGGATGGCTGGGGTTTGTCCGACGTATGGCGTGACTGATGGAGCAAGGTAAATAAGAAATGTTTGAACCCCCTAATATTAATGCTAATAATTAATACTATTAATTGTTTTGATGACTAATCAACACTTTACGTCTTTTATAGACATCTTTTATAAGTGGTAACCGCAATTTATGTGTAAAAGCTAACCTACTTACATTTGTCAACGTGAAATAAAATTAACCTAGTGGTTTGCGTACAAATTAAAATAATGTTGCATGATTTGTGCTATGTAGTAAACTGTATTGTGGCAAAAGTATGCGGATGTTAAGTAAACATAGCTTTATATGTCGCTTTTGCTAGGTAACACCTAATTGGGGTACGTAGAATGACGGGTGGGAAACGAAAAGGCTTATTTTCTTTGTTTTAATTATGATTGTGTTTGTTTTCATAATAGTTCGTTCGGACCTGCTAGGCCGCGCTGTAAAAATGGCTGCCGAGGCAGATGGGCTTAATGCGCAAATGCAAAATGGCTTCCAAGTGGGAGAAAGCTGTGGAAATATGTCACGTGATCTGAAAGTAGAGTCCAGAATGAAAAGGATCAAGGTCACCATGACCTGTCACCAGAATGGGTGCCAAAAAGGGACTCAGCGAGAATACATGAGAACCAAAGATGCAGCCGTGAATTAACAATGAACTGTTTTAATAAGGATACAAAAGAAGATACATATGAGGAACTGTCAATCGGATTGGTAATGTCCTAAAACCGTGAGAAAGGACAAAATTATGAATATTTTCAGAACTGGTTTGAACAAGGAAGGCAATGAGGAGATGCTTGCCACCCCTCCAATGGACCAATTAGCGTGAATCTCGCCCCCAAAGATTGAAACATTTCTGTTTAGTAAGCTAGTAATAAGGTATAAGAGGACCTACTCTTAAGTAGGAGGAGCGTTATACATACATAATTTTTGAGCACTGAACTTAGGCGCTGGAGAATCGCTGCTATTTTCTATAGGCCATTTTCTTTTTTAATCTATCTTTTTGCTTTTAAATCTGACTGGGAAGGAACGAGATCGATGCGGGAAAACATGTATAGGTGGTCCGTCGAGGAGGCCTGTTTAGCGGGACAGTCAGTCAGTTTTTGGGAGTTCTATGCTGTGATGAACTTTATTTTTCCATCTAAAAGGGTATGCATAAATTCTCTGAAGTTTATTTCTTATAATGATAATAAATGTATTAATTGATTAATAAAATTGAGACTTTCCTATGCAATTTTAAACCATTAGATAAACTATTATAAATTAAAACTACGAGTATGTGGTTCTTTAGCTCAATAATAAATGCAAATGTTTAATAGGTTAAAGTGATTGAGCTGGTCTTAATCACCATCAACTGATTCCTACTAGTTGGTCCATCGACCAATGAGCGGAATACCTGGATGTTTTAGAAACCGACAGGATTAAACTAATTATGTATAATGTTTGAACAGTTATCTTGTCAACTTTAAAAAGGTATCCCGTTCTCTTCCAGCAGTCATTTAACTTTTCCTCCTAGGTAGAAGTGGATGAGATCCAGGGAATATTTGAGTGAGTGAATGTATATGCGGTGTTATGGGCCCCACCGTCATATTGGTATAGTTGTTGAAAAGGAGTGTTTCCAACCTGGATGTTATGTCCACAGGAGAGGAAATTATATTAGTCGCGCTGGATCAGATTTCTTGGTAGCAGAGTTATGGTTAGTATAGATTAGTTTGGTGATTATTGATTTTTTGTTGTTGATTATTTCATGTCTAACACTTCATGTCGAGTTGTATTACGTTATATGTAAGTCGAAAATTTTGAAGCTTCCGGGAAGTGGACACGTGTGGCAAGAGAAGTCACATGGAATAGTGCATTGTCTTGTTTTTGAAATTGGTGATAACACAGGTTGTGTTATGATAGGGACATTTTCTGTATAAAACGTGTATGAGTGAAATAGCAACCGGTTTTCTTGTGAAACTCTGGCCTTAATTCTCAGGAGCAGTGTAGTCTCCACATGTGTTTTATCCCCAGAGAAACGGGTTTACCCCTTGCTTGAAAGAAGGGTAAGGTAGAGGGAAGTGCTACACTCATCGAACGAAACGATATTCTTGTACGATAGAGTAAACTATCACTTTTGTTTAGCGAAAACAGACAATGGAAATGTGTTTTATGTTGTAACTAATAAGATTTAGTCAAGAAAAGAATTGCCGATAAATTTTGTAAAGGAGGGGTCAGGAGCAGAACTGACGTAGACAAAAGGCCGCGCTGGGATTGGCTAGTGCAAAAGAAACACGGAAAACGCCCTAATTGGTGCGTTGGTGTGAGACGCGCTGGGATAGGTCTGAAAAGCAGTGACGTAGAGGCTTCGGATTGGTGCGTTGGTGTGAGACGCGCTGGGATAGGTCCGAATAGCACATAGAGATCAGAGCAGAGTTACGAGCTTGCAGAAGGGAAAGAAATCGTGAAATATGGCTTATTATGAATATGGTAGAGAGAAGCCGTCATGGATGACGAAAATGAAGAACTTCTTTAAGAAAGACAAGAAGGTAGTGACTAGAGAGGGACAGGTAATTCCTCCGCCGAAAACACCAGCTTCGCATATGATGCTGAAATACGGTTATCATACTTGCATTTGGTTAGAAAATTGGACAAAATATACTCAGAATGATGGAGTATTGGCTTTTCCAGAGAATAGTTCGTTTAATGTAGCGGTACTTCGAAATTTGAGAGAGAAAATGACGAAGCTTGAGCCAAGACCTAGACCGACACAGTTTGAAGCGTTAGGTGAATGGGAAGACGAGATGTATGAACGAGAAAGGTACAGAGGTGCAAAGAATCATGGTTTTGTTCCTGGAAGGATATGGGGAGTGAATCATGAGGACAGAATGAAGCGTTGGAGATATGCAAACATGACAGAAGGGTTGTTTCCAGCTTTTACAGTTGAAGAGGGTACAGGAAAGAAGTGTGCAGAGAAAAAGAAACATGCAGTTACAGAAAGGTACAGGTATGGAGGTAGCGAGACAGAGGATGAATTGCTGGAAGATATTTTAAACAGAAACCCACCTCTATATCAACAGAATTCTGCGGTGGTGACACCTAATGCACCGCCAATGGAAACTGGGAGGAATAAAGGTCCAGAACGAAGATATGAGATAAATAGGTCAAATGAACAGCTAAAAACCCCACAAAGTTAAAAATGTGACAGCGACAATGCAGCCGAGTTAGCAAAAACTACAAAAGAATTAACTGAGAAAATAAGAGAGTTAACAATGAATATGGAAGCTGTGACTGTGCAAGTGACCTATGACCAGTAATACCAGTTTTTGAGAACCAGAAAATAGATGAACATTCCCTAGTCATCCCCATGAATTCAAATTTGCAAAGAATGAGAGAAGGAATGGAACTAGAAACTGAAGGGGCAAGAAATGTGGTCAGTTCATATAGACCGAGCCCACCTACTAACCGGACAGTGAATGAGAGAGATAAGGAGGATTCCTATGGGAACTGAGTCTGCATCAGAAACACCAGAGAGGAATAGAAATTGGATAGAAATAAATAGTACACCTGTAGGTCCAACTCCAGACAAATTAAGTGAATGGATGAGAAATCTGCAAAAGAAAGAGACAGAACCAAAACCATTAGATGTAATTAGGCTCAAAATAGATATGGAGGAATTAATTTTAGGGACTATTGGTACAGAAAAATTGAAAACGTACCAAGACGACGAGATAATGTTCTTGTGCAAGAGCATTACTTGGAGAGCTAGAAATCTACATGACAAGTTGGAAGAGACAGCGAATGAACTAGGAGTGGAATTTGTGAAAGTTAGGAGTTTACAGAAACCGTATAGGGTAGATTTTTGTGAGAAAGATATAGAAAATCTGAACACATCAGGACGTTTAACACAGATAAAAGAACTGATTGTTTTGCTGAGAAAATGGGGTGATGTGGACAGATTGAGAAGCAGGTGGACTAAAAGGAATGAGAAAACAACCGACAAAGCATCTTTAGCTTTTGCGGTGATAGACAAGGAGTCGGTTGTAAGGGAGTATCCCATGAGAGAAACTCCAGGAGGTAGTTATGTACATGTCCCCTGGTCCAGACAAGACATACTGTCATTTACAAATGACTTTCCAAAATTGAGAGAAAAACCTGTAGAATGGTACAGACAAGTGGAAAGGTTTGTCAAAGTTTCGAAGGTGTTGTGGGTAGATTTGGATGGGTTATTTGACATTGTAGTACCAGCCGATTTATGCACAGAATGTAAAATTACCATTGATTGGCCAACTGTAGAATATCCTAGAGACGCAAAAACAGGAGCGCCAGGACCAGAAGTGATGAGGAAGTACGACCAAGTTATTACTTTTTTGAAAAACAAAATTCCACCCAAAGAAACTGATTGGGTAAAAATTGACAGAACTACGCAGGAGAGTAAGGAATCTGTACATGCCTATTATGAGAGACTACTTTTGGTCTTCAAACAGTATAGCGGTTATGAGACTCTGAATGAGAAGGACATGAGTCATTTTGTATATAGATTTGTTTATGGGCTAAAACCAGAAATAAGCGAAATGATTAAGCAGCATATTATATGCTGGCAGAATAGTACAGTGGATGAAGTGTTGAGGTATGCTAAGTATTGTAGTGATGACATTGAGTGTAGACAGCGCAAATTAAGGAGAAAGCAATGTGGGCGCAAGTGAAAGTTGCAGAGAAACAAGAAGCTCAACTGAATAATCAGGTTAATGAGGCAGGACAAACTAAATCCAAACCGAATATAGGTAAAGGAAAAGGCCAAATGAGTATAGAAGAAGCAAAGAAAAAGTGGCCATGCCACAACTGCGTGAAAATTAGGGCATTGGAGAAACGAGTGTAAATTTCCTCCAAAAGCTAATGCAGAAAATCAATCATTAAATCCACAGGTGCAGAGCGAGGTGAGTTACCAACAGCTGCAGCAACCGCAGGTAGTTACTCAGCAGAGTCAGGTGCCACAACCACCACTTCCCAAGAGTGTAAATCCACAGAGATACAGTGCAGAGACAGGATTCTGCGGAGGAGAGCAGGTAACACAATTGCCGCGCGCAGCTGCGATATCGCAGTATTGGTTGCGACAGGATGGGAATGAGTCGGATGAAAGTTTATGACGGTGCCTAGGAGAGGAGGAAGAGTGCGTACTTGGCGCAACTCTAGAGGTAGATGAGTCAGGTCCATTTGTGGATGGAGAAGTGAATGGTGCAGATGTAACATTCCTTGTGGACACTGGAGCTACCCGTTCTACTGTCAGATCAGTGGAAATTCCAAACCTTCCTCTCTCAGGTGAATATATCCAAGTCGTTGGTGTCTCAAATCAGCAAATTAAGGCACCACTTACTAAATTAGTAGAAGTAAAAATTGGACCATTCAGAGAAATGCACCGATTTGTGGTATGTGATTGCAGTCCTGTAAATTTACTTGGACGCGATCTACTTTGCAAAATGAATTGCACCATCTATTGTACTCTGGATGGGATTGCATTTCAGACACCAGATGAAGATGTATTATATAAAATGACAATGGCAGAATTAGAACCAGGAGTGAATGACTTGTTTCCTGTGTTCGATGTAGAGAAAATCCCAATTGAGTTAAAAGAAATAGTAAAACAAGAGGTGTGGGATTTTACAGGTGAAGATATTGGGTTGAGAGGAGTAGACCCCGTTAAAATTTCTGTTAAAGAATGAACAAATTACCCAAATACTCCACAATATAAATTGACGCCAGAAATCATTGAAGGAATAACACCTGTAATAAATAAACTGATTGAACAAGGAATTTTGAAAGAGATAATGAGCAGTCCATGTAATTCGCCAATAATGGGACTGAAAAAGCCAAATGGAACATATAGAATAGTGCAAGATTTACGAAAGGTTAATAAAATTGTTGTTCCTTGTTGTCCAATTGTACCAAACCCTGCAGTAATACTGTATAAGATTCCACATGAGGCAGAATGGTACACTGTCATTGATTTGTGCCATGCATTTTTCTCTATCCCGTTACATCCAGATAGCCAGCCATTATTTGCGTTCAGGTTCGGAGAGCGTATTTTGGCATGGTGCCGAATTCATCAGGGGTACACAGAAAGTCCCTCGATCTTTAATCAGATCCTAAAGAAATCGTTGGAAGATTTAAAAATGCCTGAAAAATCTGTGATGGTTCAATACATTGATGACCGATTAGTGGCATCAAAAACCAGAGAAGCATGTGTTACTGACACCATTGCTTTACTGAACCATCTAGCAGGAGGAGGACCTAAGGTGTCCCCATCAAAATTACAGTTTTGCCAACAAGAAGTTCAATACCTAGGTCATAAAATCGAAAAGGGAGTGCGAAAGGTAACGACTGAAAGAATAAAAATTATCCGAGGAATGAGCTCCAATGACGCAAAGAGAGGTGAGAATGTTCCTGGGAATGGTTGGATATTGTCGACAGTGGATAAGTGCATTTTCGCTAATTGCAAAACCATTACAGCGATTGACAAAAAAGGATGTTAAAGATCCATTTGAATTAAATGAAGAAATGAAGGCATTCAGAGAACTAAAAGCGAGACTGTGTGAAGCACCGGCACTGGGAATGCCTGATTATGAAAAAGATTTTGAATTGTACTGTAGTGAGAGATGGGTGTGCACTTTCAGTTTTAGTGCAAAGACATGGAAATATGAAAAGACCTATTGCATATTTTTCAGCTGTTTTAGACCCGGTAGCAAAGGCGTTGCCTGGATGTCTGAAAGCAGCAGCTGCTACTTGTGTGAGTCTGGAACAAAGTGAAGGCATTGTGATGGGATACCCACTGAGGGTATATGTTCCTCATTCAGTCGAGATTCTCTTGACAAGAACCAAAACTCAATACATGACACATAGTCGGCTGACTAGGTACGAAAAAGTGATTTTAAGTGCAGACAATGTAACCATTGACAGATGCACAAGCGTGAATCCTTCGACATCATTGCCGGATGAAGAGTGTGTGAAAGACAAAGATGAGATTGATCATGATTGCTTGAACGTACTTGAATACTGTACAAAACCAAGGCCAGATATCAGAGATGAGCCTTTAAAAGAATCAGATTATGTGATGTTTGTAGATGGCTCATGTTTGAGGACAAGTGGAGTTTTGAGTGCAGCGTATGCTGTATGTACAGTAGCTACAGTAATGGAAGCATCTTGTTTGAGAGGGATACGTTCCGCCCAAGTGGCTGAGCTGATTGCTCTAATACAAGCATGCAAACTGGGAAAGAATGTCCGAATCACAGTGATCACGGATAGCCAGTATGGCTTCGGGGTGGTTCATGATTTTGGGCAGATCTGGTCCCAAAGAGGTTTCTTGACGTCTGCAGGAACTCCAATTCGAAATGGTGAGTTTGTGAAGAAATTACTTGAGGCGATACAGCTGCCTAGACAAATTATGGTAGTGAAGTGCAATGCACACAAAAATGGGGAAGACTACATAACTGTGGGCAACAACTATGCTGACGAAATAGCTCAGTATTGTGCCAAAAATGTAGTCTCACTGAACAGAAGAAGAGAAAGAGAGCATGTTTCATGTCCTTTGCTATTTACTAACATTGTCGAAACATGGGATGAGGTGAGACAGTTACAGGAAGCAGCCGATGTTGAGGAAAAAGATAACTGGATAAAAGCAGGATGCAGGAAAAGGGAGGAAGATGATGTTTGGGTTTATAGAGATGAAAGACCAGTTATGCCCGATAGCATGATTTCTGACATGGCATGGATGTGCCATGGACAAGCTCATATCGGAAGAGATGCAATGATCCGACTTTTCAGACAAACCTGGTATAACCCGAAATTCAGAGCCATAGCTGAAAGTCTTTGTCAAAGATGTCTTATCTGCCAACAGATAAATCCAGGAAGGAAGACGGTAGTGAGTTTAGGAACAATAGGACGAGAGGGAGGTCCTTTCACGAGAATGCAACTGGATTTTATAGAAATGCCTCCAAGCAATAGACTGAGGTATGTTCTTGTAGTCGTCTGTTTGTTTTCTCATTGGGTGGAAGCCTATCCGACCAGAAGGAATGATGGGATTACAGTAGCTAAGCTCTTATTGAGAGAATTCATTCCAAGGTATGGTTTTCCAGTAACGATTGAAACAGATAGAGGAACACATTTTCAAAATGAATTAATTCAACTGATATGTGAACCTCTTGGTATTAAACAGAAATTACACTGTGCATACAGACCAGAGGCTTCTGGAGTGGTAGAACAAGTGAATGAAACAATAAAGAATAGGTTAGGGAAAATGTGTCAAGCCACAGGACTGAAATGGCCAGATGCCCTTCCACTGGTGCTGATGACTATCAGAAGCATACCTGATAGGAAAACAGGTCTGAGTCCCCACGAGATAATCATGGGACGAGCAATGAGACAAGCACATGTACCGGTCAACAAACTGCTGACTATAACTGATGATCTCGTGATGGATTATTGCAAAGGATTGGCTGATGTGGTACATTCTGTGTTTCATCAGGTTGGACCGGATGCGACCACTCTTGAAAGAAAACCAGCTCATGATTTGAATCCAGGAGATTGGGTCCGTATAAAAGTCCACAGAAGAAGAAACTGTTTGGTTCCTCGCTGGGACCAACCACGACAAGTGATCCTGGTAACAACAACTGCAGTCAAATGTGCAGGAGTCAAAAACTGGGTACATGCCAGCCACACTATCAGAGTTCCAGATCCTGAAGCTCGACCTGTAAGTCGACATCTGGAGATATCTGATACTAGTTCAGCAGCCGATGCAGAAGAAGAAACAAACAGGGTTCCAGAACTTGAAGATCGACCTGTAAGTCGACATCTGGAAATATCAGACACCAGTTCAGCATCTGATACAGATCAATCAGATTGTGATGAAAAGATAAAGAATAAGTGGAAAATTGACACCATAAACGAAGAAACTGAACAAAGAGACAGTGACAATGAACAGCCAAGCACAAGTTATGGTAAATATCTTACAGAAATTGTCAAAGTAGACAAGGCAGGGATAGATTCAAATAGAGAGATTGAAAAATTGGAAGACACCCGAGGAGCAATAGGGACAGATACACAAATAAATGAACAGGGAAATATAGAACCAGATGGAGAGATCAACGAGAATCCGGAAGAACCTCGAGGAGGGATAGAAACACGTGATCAAACAGAAAAGACACGGGAAGAAAAAGAGCAAGACAAAGAAGGTGAAATCATAAAGTTCAAAATAAGAGGAAATGAAGTAAGGTCTGAAACAGAATCAGAAGAAAGTGAAGGAGAGAGAAAACAGAGACTAGGACCAAGAAAAAGAACTTGGAGAGCTGAACGAGAAGAAAAAGAAAGTGAACCGAAAAGGCCGAGAAAAGGAGATAATTGGCCCCACGAAGTCAAAAGATTGAGATACAAAATCATAAAGATAAACAAAGATAATGCAGAACAAGTAAATGAGATAACAAGTCAAAAGGAACAAGAAAAACGAAGTGGAAAACAATTGCAGAAAACAAAAGAGTAAAGAAAGTTAATTTGAAATATAAGTCACCTGAATGGCTATACATCGCACTAACTGATATTAAGGAAGAAGAAATCACTCACGAGAACCCGGAACAAAGCTGCAAACAAATGGGTGAAAGTGAAGTGCAACAAGTTTGAAGAGATTGAAAAGAAAAAGCCGGACTGGACAATAAAAAACCTGAATAAGACAAGAAAGAGTTCTGAGAAGAACTAAAGAGAGTACCAAACGAGACAAAGTGAGAAAGTAGAGTGGCTGAAACGTCATTCAGAGGTGTGGTGACACATTTGCTGTACAAAAATATATATAGGTAGTAGAACAAGATGGTAGACACAGAGAATAGATGTGCGTTTTTACGTAGATGGTGTAGAATGTGTTTCTTTTGTACAGGTTTACTAATGTTCGTATGGCTTATTTTAGCAATCACCATTCCAATTAGATTAGCTGTAGAAGAAAAGCCCATATTAGAGAACACAAAGAAAGATTAAAAAGTCAACATACAGAACACAGCCACATTAATAGACAGTGTAGAGTTACATAAGGATAGATCCATAACTGATTTTTCAAAGAACGTTTTCACAAAATTATTATATGAATATGTAGAAACCATGGATGTAAGAGATTGTTATGCTTGTATGCAATTACCTGCGTCTGTTTCCGAAGGTGTGACCTATCATCACCTTCCTTTGACATATGGAATAACATGTAGTGTTTTAGCTAGTTTGTTTTATAAAACAGGTAGATTAGAATATTATTATACTGACAAATAAGATTTTTGCAGAAATTCCTATAATTCCTGAATTGAACAAGGTGAAAGTAGCAAAGATGTTTGGTGAATTTTTCTTCGAAAATAAAGTTTTGACATTAGATGATATAGTTAAACACAACCTTACCTGTGAGTTAAAGAATGAAGAAAAGGTATTTTTAAAGATGGTAGAAAGCAGAAGAGTCAAATTTCAAAGAAAGGTAATTGAAGAAGAAACAAAAACACCCCTTTGGGCATTTGAAAGAGAAAGTAATGATAAGAAAAAGACAAATGCACCTATTACTTTAGATTGGCCCCAACGGGGAAAGTTGTGCATTAGTAGAAATAGAACTAGGTATGATAACTATTTCGTGGGTTCCAGTGATTGCCGAGACAATTATAAAATTTTAGGAGGATGGGGATTCAAAGGAGGAAAAGATCCAATATTTCCAGGGATCTATTATATCTGTGGAAACAGAGCTTATTACAGGTTGCCGGACCATTGGTATGGGTCATGCTACTTAGGCCTGGTCTTTCCAAAGATTTTTCATGTAGAAAGAGAAAAACAAGCATTGGCATAGCCAATAGGTCTTGCCTTTGGGGCCTTATAAGTGTTTAGCCAGAGCTATTGACATTGCCAATGTCTTCAAGCTGTGCTGTAGAGAAGTGTGGCTGCTGTGCAGCATGCTGAAAAGTTATAATAAAAAAGTGTCAGAAGCATTTGTTACTTTATATATGACCAAGAAGGCATTATGTAAAACTGAACGACCATATTAAAAAAGTATTTACAATAAAAAATTCTCAGTTTTCTTTTGTTCTTGCAATGCTGGCAACTTGTTTCTGCCTATTGCAATGGTTGTTTGTTAAAGCTTTTTTTTTGAGGGGGCATAAACAATCGGAGGGTGAAGGTTGGGAACTAGTACCTGTATTATAACACTAGCAGCGGCCAGACGCTAGAGGAGAATCAACAGATGCCAGATTCCGAGAGCAGGCTGAGGTGGTGCTGAGTGATGCTGAGGTGGTAGTGGTGGTGGTGGTGACTGTTGCGGAGACGATGCTGAGGTGATGCTGAATGATACTCAGGTCTTGCTGAGTGATACTGCTGTGGCCCCGAGCGATGCTGTGGTGGTGGCCCCGAGCGATGCTGTGGTGGTGGCCCCGAGCGATGCTGTGGTGGTGGCCCCGAGCGATGCTGTGGTGGTGGCCCCGAGCGATGCTGTGGTGGTGGCCCCGAGCGATGCTGTGGTGGTGGCCCCGAGCGATGCTGTGGTGGTGGCCCCGAGCGATGCTGTGGTGGTGGCCCCGAGCGATGCTGTGGTGGTGGCCCCGAGCGATGCTGTGGTGGTGGCCCCGAGCGATGCTGTGGTGGTGGCGGACCCGAGCGATGCTGTGGTGGTGGCGGACCCGAGCGATGCTGTGGTGGTGGCGGACCCGAGCGATGCTGTGGTGGTGGCGGACCCGAGCGATGCTGTGGTGGTGGCGGACCCGAGCGATGCTGTGGTGGTGGCGGACCCGAGCGATGCTGTGGTGGTGGCGGACCCGAGCGATGCTGTGGTGGTGGCGGACCCGAGCGATGCTGTGGTGGTGGCGGACCCGAGCGATGCTGTGGTGGTGGCGGACCCGAGCGATGCTGTGGTGGTGGCGGACCCGAGCGATGCTGTGGTGGTGGCGGACCCGAGCGATGCTGTGGTGGTGGCGGACCCGAGCGATGCTGTGGTGGTGGCGGACCCGAGCGATGCTGTGGTGGTGGCGGACCCGAGCGATGCTGTGGTGGTGGCGGACCCGAGCGATGCTGTGGTGGTGGCGGACCCGAGCGATGCTGTGGCGGACCCGAGCGATGCTGTGGTGGACCCGAGCGATGCTGTGGTGGTGGCGGACCCGAGCGATGCTGTGGTGGACCCGAGCGATGCTGTGGGGGTGGCGGACCCGAGCGATGCTGTGGGGGTGGCGGACCCGAGCGATGCTGTGGGGGTGGCGGACCCGAGCGATGCTGTGGGGGTGGCGGACCCGAGCGATGCTGTGGTGGTGGCGGACCCGAGCGATGCTGTGGTGGTGGCGGACCCGAGCGATGCTGTGGTGGTGGCGGACCCGAGCGATGCTGTGGTGGTGGCCCCGAGCGATGCTGTGGTGGTGGCCCCGAGCGATGCTGTGGTGGTGGCCCCGAGCGATGCTGTGGTGGTGGCCCCGAGCGATGCTGTGGTGGTGGCCCGAGCGATGCTGTGGTGGTGGCCCGAGCGATGCTGTGGTGGTGGCCCCGAGCGATGCTGTGGTGGTGGCCCCGGCGATGCTGTGGTGGTGGCCCCGAGCGATGCTGTGGTGGTGGCCCCGAGCGATGCTGTGGTGGTGGCCCCGAGCGATGCTGTGGTGATGGCCCGAGCGATGCTGTGGTGGTGGCCCCGAGCGATGCTGTGGTGGTGGCCCCGAGCGATGCTGTGGTGGTGGCCCCGAGCGATGCTGTGGTGGCGCAGAGCGATGCTGTGGTGGCGCAGAGCGATGCTGTGGTGGCGCAGAGCGATGCTGTGGTGGCGCAGAGCGATGCTGTGGTGGCGCTGAGCGATGCTGTGGTGGCGCTGAGCGATGCTGTGGTGGCGCTGAGCGATGCTGTGGTGGCGCTGAGCGATGCTGTGGTGGCGCTGAGCGATGCTGTGGTGGCGCTGAGCGATGCTGTGGTGGCGCCGAGCGATGCTGTGGTGGCGCCGAGCGATGCTGTGGTGGCGCCGAGCGATGCTGTGGTGGCGCCGAGCGATGCTGTGGTGGCGCCGAGCGATGCTGTGGTGGCGCCGAGCGATGCTGTGGTTGCGCTGAGCGATGCTGTGGTTGCGCTGAGTGATGCTGTGGTTGCGCTGAGTGATGCTGTGGTTGCGCTGAGTGATGCTGTGGTTGCGCTGAGTGATGCGCTGAGTGATGCTGTGGTTGCGCTGAGTGATGCTGTGGTTGCGCTGAGTGATGCTGTGGTGATGCTGAGTGATGCTGTGGTGTTGCCGAGTGAGAGATAGAGTGAAGATATAATGCCCAATTAGAGAGGGTGGTGAGAGAGAAAGAGAGAAAGGGTGTACATAGAATAAAGAGTGGAGCGGGATAGAGAGAGAGAAAGAAGGGGAGAGAGAGTAAATGGAGTTTGAAAGAGAAACAGATAAAGGGGTGAGAGAATGAAAGGCTAAAAAAGATAGAGAGGGGAGAGTTAATTAAGTAGAGAGAGAATTAGAGAGGGAGAGAGAGAGAGAAGGAGAGAGACAATAAGAGTGGGGGGGTGGAGTTTAAATAGAGTGAAGAAGTGACGCGGAAAAAGTAACCTTAAATATAGCTTTGCGCGAATAAATATAAAAAAAAAGTGAGAGACAAAAATACTGGTAATTAGGCTGCGACTCCCAATATAAAACAAATAGCGATATAAGGTGAAATCAACCCACCGAAGCAATATTTCTAACTAGACAAAAAAAGCTTTCATTTCAATGCTAATCGCTGTTGTTTTTCATGTGACTGTAGTCCAGGGCCGTCAGTTGGTAATGTGAGCTGCTGCTGCGATTGAAACATCAGAGTCTAGAGAGTTAATGAGCCATGACGAGGAAATGAGGAAGAGATAGGAAACCCAGATGGCAGCTGCGCGCGTGCACGCCATCGTGAACGTAAGCTGGTCGCCAGCCGAAAGCCAGTGGGTTTGCACTTCCAAAACCCGCTTACTAAAACTCTCGGCCAGACCAGCGCAAGCGCTGGTGCAGGCCGAGACCTAAAAAGGAACACACAAAATGGGTGCAACATTCACACGTAGAAAAAGGGAAAGTTTTTCAGAAATAGTGGGTGACATTTTTGGAGCAATGATACCAGCAGTGGGAATATCTTTGAATGCATTTAAAATTCGGAAATTGTCCACAGTAGTAGATCGTTTATCCACGAATACTGCTGGAGGGTTCTTGATGGTAAATACCGAGATGGTTGCCATGAGAGCTATGGTGATGCAAAATCGACTTGCCCTGGACATTCTTTTGGCAAAAGAGGGAGGAGTCTGTGGAATGCTGAAAGTCCAACATTGTTGCACTTACATTCCAGATAAAAGTGAAAATATACAAAAGTATATAAAGAATATTACAAATTTGCACAAAGAACTTGTTCCACTGGAGGTTGAAAATGCTTGGGAGAAGCCTGGTAAGAGTTTTTCCTCAATACCTAAATGGTTCACTGAAATAGGTAGTTCTATTGTAGGGAAAGTTTTGATATCAGCAACAGCAGTAATTTTAGTAGTGTTATTTTTGAAATTGGTTATTATATGTATTAAAAGGAGAAAAAGAAAACAAAATGAAAAGAGAAAATAAGATAAATAAAGAAAGAACGCGAATTAGGTGAAATAGAACTGGAAGAACTAAAAGAAAGCATGTATGAGAGAACAAAAAGACAAGATGAAAGGGATACAGATGTGTAAAACTAACAAGAAGCAAATGGACAAGAAACAATGCTATCAGTAAAATTGTGTAACATGGTTTTTGTGGTGATATTAAAAATCACCAAAGGGGGAGTTGATGGAGCAAGGTAAATAAGAAATTTTTGAACCCCCTAATATTAATGCTAATAATTAATACTATTAATTGTTTTGATGACTAATCAACACTTTGTCTTTTATAGACATCTTTTATAAGTGGTAACCGCAATTTATGTGTAAAAGCTAACCTACTTACATTTGTCAACGTGAAATAAAATTAACCTAGTGGTTTGCGTACGAATTAAAATAATGTTGCATGATTTGTGCTATGTAGTAAACTGTATTGTGGCAAAAGTATGCGGATGGTAAGTAAACATAGCTTTATATGTCGCTTTGCTAGAGTAACACCTAATTGGGGTACGTAGAATGACGGGTGGGAAACGAAAAGGCTTATTTTCTTTGTTTTAATTATGATTGTGTTTGTTTTCATAATAGTTCGTTAGGACCTGCTAGGCTGCGCTGTAAAAATGGCTGCCGAGGCAGATGGGCTTAATGCGCAAGTGCAAAAGGGCTTCCAAGTGGGAGAAAGCTGTGGAAATATGTCACGTGATCTGAAAGTAGAGTCCAGGATGAAAAGGATCAAGGTCACCATGACCTGTCACCAGAATGGGTGCCAAAAAGGGACTCAGCGAGAATACATGAGAACCAAAGATGCAGCCGTGAATTAACAATGAACTGTTTTAATAAGGATACAAAAGAAGATACATATGAGGAACTGTCAATCGGATTGGTAATGTCCTAAAACCGTGAGAAAGGACAAAATTATGAATATTTTGAGAACTGGTTTGAACAAGGAGGGCAATGAGGAGATGCTTGCCACCCCTCCAATGGACCAATTAGCGTGAATCTCGCCCCCAAAGATTGAAACATTTCTGTTTAGTAAGCTAGTAATAGGGTATAAGAGGACCTACTCTTAAGTAGGAGGAGCGTTATTCATACATAATTTTTGAGCACTGAACTTTGACGCTGGAGAATCGCTGCTATTTTCTATAGGCCATTTTCTTTTTAGGTCTCGCACTGAAAGCCAGCGCTTCAGCGCTGGCTCTGAGCGAGACATTTTGTAGTGTGGTTGCAGAAATGCAACCACTCTTTTTGGCTGGCATCGATTGTGCGGTTACGCGCACAATGACGAGCAGAGGCGCCATATGGCTTTCCTCTCTCGTCATGGTGCGCGCACATCGCACACCATTTGCCAGCCTGCTTTGCAATCCCTCCTCCCCCTCCCTTTTCGGCAGCTTTGATGAAGCTCCTCTGCTGCTGGCATTCCCCCCTCCCTTCTCGCCCAGCCCTTCTGGTCTTGTTATATGTGGAACGGCAGTGTAGGGCTTTCGTGGTTTCTCACATATGCCTGGATTTCCTTGTTCCCAGGTCATTCTAAAAGCATTATTCTGTGGACTATTACATTTTTTAAGTCCTTGTTCTGGTTGGGCAGCGTGACAACGTTTTGGTAATCTCTCAAGTCTTTTCTATACGTTTCCGCCATTATTAAGAGGGACTGTGAGAAAATGCACGTTTTTCAGAGCTCCCCTCACTTTAGGTTTCTGTTGGAATTTTGATTGTGGGCAGTGTGAGGCTACGATTAAGTCTCACTGTTCGTGTCCTCTTTCCCTGGAATATGAAGTTAGAATTGCAACACCTAACTGGCTACTTGGCTTTTAGACGGGCTACAAAGTGCATCAGCCGCATAAAAGTTGTGTCACATGTAGGCTGCAAACTGCACTTACACCATCAGCATGTGTGGCTGAAAAAACAGAACTTCATGTCCACCACTGTGGCCTGACTGGCTGTAAATTCAAGCACTAGTCAGACGTGAAGAAGAAACTGTTTGGCGCATAAGAAAACATAATTTTATTCATGAGCTAGGCCATTTCTAAGGGTGCCTTATAGCTCAGAAGGCTAGGTGGATAATATGGAAAGTGCCAAATGTTAAATATTAATTATAGTATAATAGACCTCTAGAAATCCCAGCCTAAACTGCTGGTAAATTGTCGATTCTTGCATTGGGGTGCTGTTAAGAACTTCTGGAGGAGACCTTTTTACACAGTTTGTAGGGACAGGTCATGGATATGCGGATACAAGCACTTCCTACAATCATTAATTTGAAGCCCCAGAGATCAAGGATATCTATTAACATCCATTTCAGGAAGCATGTTTCATCAGGGTAGGTAAGTTTGTCATTTTGCTTTATTTTTTCACTTAATTACAATCCATCCATTTAATGTAATGACAAATGCATCCAACAAATTTTTCAAGGCCAAGACCTATGGACTTTATCAATGCTGTAAATAATATTTTCCCAATTAGAATTATGAAAATCAGCTTTCAAAATAAAGATGTTTATTGTTTGCAGCACTACACAGAGTTCCAGAGGAAAGCTGCAGATAAGGTGACTTGTATACACGATCTCTTAAAATATATTTTTATTACTTTTAAATATATTTTTAATGACTCTGCTTTTACTTCTTTTGGGAATTCCTCATTGATGCTTTTCAGGCAGCCAATTACATATCCGCAGGGGCTATTTACCTCTAGTTTTCACCTACCAGCTGACAGAGCTAGCCGCTTGCTCCCACTCCTCCCCAGCCCACCGCAGCACTTGCATGCTGATTGAGTGGAGGGAGGACAAGTAGGTTTACTCGCTTCCGTTTTGCCATTTTTAGACGCCATCTTGGGAGAGAGACTGTCTAGTTTCTTGCTCAGGCTCATTTCCTCCTAGGATAACAAGCATTTGAAATGCAATAGGTCTCACAATTGCGAGATTTTAACCTATTGGCATTGTAAATTACAATGCCTTTTATTTATGTGTTTAAAAAACCTGCAATAATAAAAGGCATTGTCATTCACAATACCAATAGGTCAAAGTTTCTAAAATGCGAGACCTATTGCATTGCAAATGCTTGTTTAATTAATCTTTTTGCTTTTAAATCTGACTGGGAAGGAACGAGATCGATGCGGGAAAACCTGTATAGGTGGTCCGTCTAGGAGGCCTGTTTAGCGGGACAGTCAGTTAGTTTTTGGGAGTTCTATGCTGTGATCTGCTGTGACTAACTTTATTTTTCCATCTAAAAGGGTATGCATAAATTCTCTGAAGTTTATTTCTTATAATGATAATAAATGTATTAATTGATTAATAAAATTGAGACTTTCCTATGCAATTTTAAACCATTAGATAAACTTTATTATAAATTAAAACTAAGAGTCTGTGGTTCTTTAGCTCAATAATAAATGCAAATGTTTAATAGGTTAAAGTGATTGAGCTGGTCTTAATCACCATCAACTGATTCCTACTAGTTGGTCCATCGACCAATGAGCGGAATACCTGGATGTTTTAGAAACCGACAGGATTAAACTAATTATGTATGATGTTTGAACAGTTATCTTGTCAACTTTAAAAAGGTATCCCGTTCTCTTCCAGCAGTCATTTAACTTTTCCTCCTAGGTAGAAGTGGATGAGATCCAGGGAATATTTGAGTGAGTGAATGTATATGCGGTGTTATGGGCCCCACCGTCATATTGGTATAGTTGTTGAAAAGGAGTGTTTCCAACCTGGATGTTATGTCCACAGGAGAGGAAATTATATTAGTTGCGCTGGATCATGACCATAATGTGGGTTTACGTGAATACTCCTTTTAGTAGTACCCTCATGTCCTACACTCTCACCTGGACAGATTACTCTGTCAGCAACACATCCACCCCTCCATCACACATGCCCCGTATCTCGCCAAAACAATATCAGATCAAAACCCTCTTGAGATCACGCTTTCATGGGGTCGGGTCCCTACTACAATACCAGCCTGGCGTCTCCAGCCATGAAGTTTGGATGACATTGTGTTTTGGGAAACGCTACCCACAACCATTGATACATATTTCACCGAAAAAACGGACACGGCTTCCTTGCCATTGCTGAAATGGGAAGCTTTAAAGCGACACTGTGCAGCACATCGAATGACACAGTGGTAGGTGCTAAACATGAGGTCACTAAGGAACTCACATGCCTAAAGGACAAAGTGCAAAAAGAACAATTGATGGACAGAATGCAGAACAATGTCATACATTCACCCCAGTACAGAGATCTGGGCCTAAATCCATTGTTTTTTTGCTCACCATGCAGTTCCAGTTTGGACCCAGCCATATGCAAATCAGTCTTGACCCTGTGCCCAATGGGAACAGTCCTGCCCGAACTGCGAGGCCAGGTCCTCCCTGGACTGGAAACAAGCATCCTAGGACCGGTTTCGGGATTTCACCCCTCATCAGCCAGGATAGCTCGACTCCAGCGGCATGGAGAGCACGGGACCCACGTCTGGGCATACCCATCCCACTCGGGGTGACAAATGCAAAAACAACAATTGATGGGCAGAATGCAGAACAATGTCATACATTCACCCCAGTACAGAGATCTGGGCCTAAATCCATCGTTTTTTTGCTCACCATGCAGTTCCAGTTTGGACCCAGCCATATGCAAATCAGTCTTGACCCTGTGCCCAATGGGAACAGTCCTGCCCGAACTGCGAGTCCAGGTCCTCCCTGCCACTGGATTCAAGCTAGCCTGGCTGATGAGGGTTGTTAGCCCGAAACCGGTCCCAGGATGCTTGTTTCCGGTCCAGAGAAGACATGGCTTGACAGTTCGGTCTGGACTGTTCCCATGAGGCACAGGGTCAAGACTGATTTGCATCTAGCTATGTCTGAACTGGGGTGGCGAAGTGAGCTAGAACGACGATGGATTCAACCCAGATCTGGGAGCGAGTGTCTGAAAAGTTTCAGCGCTCCGTCCATCATCTCCTTGTGTTTGCTTTGTTCGCCCCAAGTTGGCAGGGTATGCCCAGACGTGGGTCCCTTGCTCACTTTGCCACTGGATTCAAGCTAGCCTGGCTGATGAGGGCTGTTAGCCCGAAACCGGTCCCAGGATGCTTGTTTCCGGTCCAGGGAAGACATGGCTTGGCAGGTCGGGCTGGACTGTTCCCATGAGGCACAGGGTCAAGACTGATTTGCATATAGCTATGTCTGAACTAGGGTGGCGAAGTGAGCTAATATGTGACGTCATCAGCAGTGCATTGCGGGGGCGTGAGTTATAGTTAGCTGAACTAACTATAACGGGGGAATTTCACTGGTTTTGTACGAGTGAAATGTCCAACTAACTATAACTGTCCCTAAAACCTATGGTTTTTTCAGTGAATTTCTAAGGTTTTTAAATGCTAATTTCTAACTAAAACGTGCCTGAAACCTATGGTTTTTTCATATATATATATATATATATATATATATATATATATATATATATATACATACACACACACACACACACACAGTCTAAATCTATAAAAACTTGAAACTTTGCTGTTCTCTAGGAGAAATCACATTCAACGAGCTCAGGATGATCACAGGGTTTAGTTTAGATCCTTACACGGTTGTATGACGTTACAACGCATTCCGTTGCAACGCATGCCTTTACCACGCATGCGTTACAACGGAATGCCTATCCTACGCATAACCTTTACCACGCATACTTTTACATCGATTTTCGTTGTAAATGTATGCATGGTAAGGGCATACTCTTGGTAATGGTTATTCCCCCACCCCTAAACCCTTCTTACATATTCCCCTCCCCTCAACTTTTTTTTTTTCTTTCTTCAAATTCCCCTTACCTCTCCACGTCGTGGCTTCTTCATCTTCCATGTTGACGTTGAACGTCGTAAAGAGGAAACGGAAGTGTCTTTCCGTTTCCTCTAACGACACCGATTGCCTCTTCTTCGCTTCTTTTTCTGGTGAGTTTTTTGGGGAAACCCCCAAGCCCCTTTTTCACGCGTTTTTTTTTTGGGGGAGACCCCCAAGCCCCTTTTTATTTTTTGTCTTTAACACACATGCCTTTACTACGTATCTCGTAGTAAAGGTATGCGTGGTAAAGGCCATTCGTAGTAACCACGCATGCGCTGTAATGCATGCGTGGTTAAGTTATGCGTGGAAACGGCCGCGTTGTAGTGGCCGTTTCCCTCCTTACACAACACTGGCACCTTATTTAACACGATACCACCATAGGACACACGTTGCCCAGTAAACCTCAGCTTACCTTCCACCACACTAAATCTATGCAGCAGGAACTGATGGTGAGTAGCCCTGAGATGTCCACTCCACAGCATAGGTTAAGAAGCTGTCCGGGGTGACAGCATTGCCACAAGTGTAAAGCTTGTCAGCATGGTATAAACACCAAAGAATACAGCTCCTCTTTGACCAATACTACATACCAGATACGCAAAGCATTCCACTGTAAAAGTGAATATGTAGTGTATGTGGTGCAGTGTACCTGCCCGAAAACGTATGTGGGGAGCACAATCCTAAAGGTACACCAGAGAATTCTACAGCACATCAGGGCAATAAGGAATGCTGATGAAACTTACCTTGTGGCTTGCCACATCAAAGAGGTACAGAATGGCAATGTCACAGATCTCACTTACTTTGTGATCTATTCTGTGCCCAAGAACAACGGGGAAGCAATAGAGGATTACAGTTAAGGAGACTAGAGTCCAGGTACATTGTAACTCTGAACAGTAAGATACCGGCAGTACTGAATTCTGATAAGGAACTATATGTACACTTGCAATATGAGGACTGCAGCGGTTATCCTTTCTTGAATATAGCCAACCATAGATAATATATATTTAGATTGATCGTTTTAGTATAGATTATTCATTGTACTTTCTTTCAAGTTTCTTTTGCCCTATCAGAGTACATGGCAATGCCAGTTAATCTGGAGGTTGATCCAGTCTCTATATAATCATGTTGTCTAACTGATTTGATGTAGGGTGTATCTTACACAAATGGCACTTTGGGCACTGCACTTTATAACTTCACAAATTCCAATGTTGATGAATTAAGCACGCAATTCAGGGAAGAATGTGCTGGAGTATATGCCCACTTTGGCGTTTGTTTTCTCCGATTCCTTGGGAGGAAGTGGGATTCTACATTGTTTGAGATCACCCATGTGGGTTTGATGTCTGTGACACTGGTGCTACACACCCCTTCTAGAATCAGATATTTTTTTATTTCTGCCCTAATCTTCATTCTTTTGATGCGCAACTATATACATGACTATATTGTTACTTCATTTATTTAATTTTTGTGTGCCAGCCGATTGATGTATATATAGGCTGTTATGTGCACTTTATTGATTCACGTTTGCGTGTATATGGGCAAAATAAATTTTGCATACGGTTTATTGATTGTACTTTTCCGATTACTATGATAACACTGTTTTCAAATGTATGCTTGCATTTTTTGTATTTTCAGATGTGCTTTCCGCTACACATGAATTGTTATCACCCTCAGTGAAATAGTTAAACTTCGATTTCAAGTGTTGTGATATTAGTACACAAGGCTGTTTGTTTTGCCGTTTAGTATTTTCTTTATGCCATTGCCACTCCGTGCGTCACACTATTTGAAGGAAATCTACAATGGTGTCTACGAGTGGGAGAAATGCTGTTTTCCCGGCCGAAACAAGTCACAGATGTGTTGCAAATAAACTTTTCAGCTGAAAAATCCAGCAATGTCGGTACCTGTTCATTTACAAGGAGAGCAGGATAGATGGATAGACAGATAAGACCAATATACTACACCAGGACTGGCCATCTCAATCAGCATAGTAGATTGTAACCAACTGGCAAAGCCCCAGAGCCATAATACAAGGATATGAACTTATAGCCTTAACAATATCTAGGCTGAATAAAGACAGCAATGATTTCCAAAGGGATTGTGTAAAAACACTCCAGAAAGTTTGAAAGCACTATAAGGCTTTACCAATCGCAGAAAAAGGCATGCTATGAAAACAATCATAACAGAAAGCTGGTGCCACCAAATCTGCAAATCCATGTTTTTAACCCTTGCCACATCTCGCATGTACATCTCTACTCACCTCTCAGGAAATTCAGATTATTAAATTTAATTCACTGTGTTCAGCTATCTGTTAAAAAATAAATTTGGTGGCCAGGTTAATTATGGGAAACCTGCGGGTTACATAAAAGCACTGAGGTAGCTTAGAACGTTCCTTGTCAATTTAACTAATAAGCAAGATCAACTCAAAGCTAGATTTGGGATTATGTTTGAGATCCCCCAAACTCCAGGCAAGTCGTCTTAATTTAGTGAACGCAAGGAGCAACTAACTTACTTTGTGTAAAGTTCGGCAAGACTAGGTGCAGCTTTGTTTGCGGGAGATGCATAGACTTTCTTGGTAATACGCAAAATGGGAGAGATTAATCATCAGTTCTGCAAAATTTAAGTTGGTCTCACCCAAAAGTGAAATGTAATGAAGACATTCCCAGAACGATGGGTACTTTGAGTTAGAAAGTCTGGCCTGCAAAATGTCTGTCTTTTTTGGAATACATTGGTGGAGCATTCAATGACGAGCTGGCTGGAGGTAGTGTTAAGGGGGAGACCTAATGTTGTATTAACATTACAATATCAAATATGGAATGTCTAGCCAGAAAAGTCACCTCGGAAAAAAAAATACACACCGTTACATTCGGTAATAAGTAAACCAAAAAAAGGCAGAAATTGCGTAACAAAAAAACATTAAAGGTGAGTAGCTAAGATACACTTACAAGCTACTGTTCACAATCATTTTAACTATTGAGGTAACTGTGCTATCAGTAATCAGATGTTCACAAAATACTAGACTTACAATTCTCTTTTATAAAAAAATAAATACAGAGTATCTGTTCCATCCAACAACACTGAAGACAAAAACTGTGGAGTCTTCAATCACTATGAAAATCGAGAAATTTCTGTTCACAATGCAACGACTGCTATCTTGTCTTACAGAAGATAAAGAACTTATGTTATCCAAGTGGAGGGAATATGAATACTGATCCACCCACCATGCCATAACTAATGGCCCGTTTCGCTAACTGATCACAATTACCAATGAAATACACAACACCACAATGGACTGGGTTAAGTGAAAAACCTTAATGTCCAATGTTTGCATTAGATCCATTTTAGGGTTTTGTAAATACTAAAGTGTTTGATATCTCCCAACCCCAAAGCACAGAAGCCAAAGGATTAAAATCCAGAAGAGACAGGTTTTTAGGTCTCGCCTAGCGTTGCAGCGCGCATGCGCTGCTCGCTCTGCGAGACATATTGTTGTAGAGGAGATTTCAGAAGGGGACTTGAACCCCACCCATCATTTTCATTGGCTGGCGTCATCGTTTATGCTAAACGGTGGCCTCCAATTGAAAATGAGGCTTCTTTGTTTCCGCCCGGTCTCCTTTTGGGACGGCCCATCCAGACTGGATTGTTTGCTTAACGGCTGTCGTGAGGGTATTTCTTATCTAAAGGAGGCGTGTAGTGACGGATCATGTTTCCGAAGTCTGTTTTTTTTCTTCTAAATGTGATTATGTCTGCCAGTGACGACATTACAAAACAGCACCGCGCACAGTCTACACCGAAATAAAACGTTCAAACTACTGTATTTTTCCTCACCCTAAATCTAATGTTTAGTTTAAACAGATTTCTGTGCTGATATACATACACCATCTCCCCCCTCTGCCTCCAGAGCACACGTGTGCACCATCTCCCCCCTCTGCCAGCCGCCGAGGCTCTCTTCAACCAGTCACTGCTCAACACCAGAGTCCAGCCTTCCTTTGTTGTTTATTGAGGTCTCAAGACGCCCCTTCACGCCCAAGGGGTTCCTTTCGCTTCGCCTTGCTGTAGTGATGTGCTAACAGTAAAAAGGTGTGAGATCACCATCACTGCAGATATAGGTGTGAGATCACCATCACTGCAGATATAGGTGTGAGATCACCATCACTTCAGATATAGGTGTGAGATCACCATCACTTCAGATATAGGTGTGAGATCACTATCACTGCAGATATAGGTGTGAAATCAATATCACTGCAGATATTGGTGTGAGACCACCGTCACTGTAGATATTGGTGTGAGATCACTATCACTGCACATATAGGTGTGAGATCACTATCACTGCACATATAGGTGTGAGATCACTATCACTGCACATATAGGTGTGAGATCACTATCACTGCACATATAGGTGAGAGATCACTATCACTGCACATATAGGTGAGAGATCACTATCACTGCACATATAGGTGAGAGATCACTATCACTGCACATATAGGTGTGAGATCACCATCACTGCAGATATAGGTGTGAGATCACCATCACTGCAGATATTGGTGTGAGACCACCATCACTGCAGATATTGGTGTGAGATCACTATCACTGCAGATATAGGTGTGAGATCACTATCACTGCAGATATAGGTGTGAGATCACTATCACTGCAGATATAGGTGTGAGATCACTATCACTGTAGATATAGGTGTGAGATCACTGTCACTGTAGATATAGGTGTGAGATCACTGTCACTGCAGATATAGGTGTGAGATCACTGTCACTGCAGATATAGGTGTGAGATCACTCACTGTAGATATAGGTGTGAGATCACTGTAGATCTCTAGAATACCTACGTGAACCGTTCGGTATACGAGAGTTTAAGCTATTGGCATTGTAAATGACAATGCCTTTTATTAAGGTTTTAAAAACGAAAACAAAAATAAAGGCATTGTCATTTACAATGTCAATACTCAAACTGGTGTAAATGCGAGACCTATTGCATTGCAAATGCTTGTTACCAATGATGAGGGTTATGGTTGTCGTTGACCTTCGTATGAAAAGGGGAAATGAGCGCACTAAGATAAAGGGAGCAAATAAAAGACCTCAGAACTTTGAGCTTTGGAACCAACTGGCAAGGGAAAAGTCTTTACAATGCGATTTCTACTTCGCAGTGCCTTTACCATGCATTTATTACGACGCAGGTTTATACCACGTATAGGCCTATACACACACATATATAATTAGACATACCTTACTAATACTTACCTTAGTTAAACCAATAATGCGTGGTAATAGAATATGTATGCTAAAACAAAGCTGGTGAAAAATGCTTTGTAAAGGCATGCAATGCTTTTTTACCTGCGTTATTCTGTCATACAACCACTAGCAAGCAAGGCAGCCCTGCAAGGCTAGCAAGCAAGGGCTGCTGCAGCCTGGCTTGGACAAGTGTGTCCCAAGACATTTCTTTCAACACCCATGGCAAGAGGATGGTAATCAGCCTGTACTCAGACCACACTGGATAGAGGCAATTGGATACCAGGATAGGAAAGTTGAAAATGTAAAAAAATAAAAAATAAAAAGAAAGATCAATCAACAAAGGCCAGACAGGGTAAAGGCTTTTCTGTTACGTTTGTCTGCACCTGAAGAATATGATTGCAGAGTCCTCCTTGGATATCTCGCGAGGAGGTTAAGTGACATCAAAGTCCGCCAATTAGTTTTCCAAGAACAGCGAGCAGGCAGGAGCTCCCACACAAGGAACCAATAGATCAGCTCGAGGGCATACGGCTAGCCCACGGAAAGCCAGCCTCTGCGCTCTAACCATCCAAAAGCACCTTAGCAGTGTTCCTGCAGGGCTGCAATGAGGCAGCTCTTCAACAGTCTACAGCAGGACCCCCATGCTATATCCAAATCCATGGAAATTAGTGCATGCTAGAAGTTAAAGTACGCAATATACTTGCTCAGTGGGAGTTGGAGTAGCTGGCTGCCAACAAATTGATTTGAGCAGGTGCATTGGGGATAACCTCTCATTGCTAATGGTATGGGAGAGCGTTTCAGATATCAAGAGAATACTAGAAATTAAGTTTTAGTGGCAACATGGAAGGGGTGTGAAGGCACCCAGGAACTGTAAGCAGTTGGAAATGGTGCAGGGGTAAAAGGAAAAGATGACAGTTATGGAGTTGTCTCTGCATCTGCAATCATCTAAACCTTTCCAACATCATAGCAATGTGTGTGAATTCGTTCTTTTCTACTGCTTAGCTATGAATAAACCATTATACTAACCTCAACCTATGCCCACTTCTTGATGTGGATACTGGTACCAGATTTCTAAGTGTGACTCCTAGCCTAAGTGACTCAAATGTCTGCTTGTACCCCAAAGGAAGTACTAAATGTGTACACTAGGTATCAAACAGCAGATCCTAACCCAATTCTCTGAACACAGCAGGTCCTACAGAAGCATATTCCACTACCTGCTCATCACTTTAGCCAAGAGCACTTTATTGGCTTCCAATATTTATCATCAGGTGTTGTGCAACATACAAGCTGAATGCACGCCGTAACTTACATTTTCACTAAACTATCCTTTAGTATAGTAAAAACAACTGTACCACAAAAGGAAATTCCCAGTTCTATGAGAATCTTTTATTGTGGTCAAGCCTGCCTAGATAACATTTGATCCAAGATGGACACATAATGTGGCCAAAAACAATAGTTTAACTTGGTAAGCGACAATTTTGAATGGTTTACTGAAGATTATGAAGCAAGGGGCATTAGCGTAACTACCTGAAGACACTGAGCGCCAGCCCAGGGGCCGGAGCTTGGAGGACTTTGTGCGCTGGAGTGCACGGCTACAGTGCAGACTCCCTCCGGTGGGTGCTCACTGCAGGACATGCGTGATTGGGAGGAGGTGGCGCCCCCCCACATTGAGCGCTGCAGGAGTGTTGTGCACGAGGGCAGGGAGACACTTGAGTCTGCTGTGCCGGGAACGCCCGCCTGGGGCACCATTGCCATTCCCCACTAGTAGAATGCTCTCGCAACCCCCGGATTCTCTGCAGCCCAAGCCTGAAATCATCAGTGGACACTGCCTGCAGGACACATCGGTATGGACTACTGCCTGGGGGACGGGGATTAATACTTTAGCACCCTCCCTGTCCAGTTGCCTGATATGGGGTGGTGGGGCGGGCCTGCCTGGCAGGTACTTGCCCCTCCAGGATGACGCCCTTCTTGGCACTAGACTAGAGGGCCCCCTTTGACTGCCTGTACGGCTCTGTGGCACTGCGGCTCCGGCCAATCCTCTATGTGCCGGTCCAGCCACGCTGTGAAGCGCATGCCGCCCTACTGCACCACCCAAGTCTGCTCATGTCCCTCTGATTGTAGTACACATTACGAGGCTGCTGAGAGAGCTACCTATAGCCCCAGGTTCGTTGGAGGACTGAGGAGGAGCCAGGAAACACTGGGGCGCAATACAAAATAGCAGCGTTGATTAGGGGCCCACAACAGCTACACTAAACATCAGGATATTTGAGGACTGGACGCTCTGCCAACTATAACAATGGAGAAAAACTATTGGGCGCTAAACCAAGTTGCAGTTTGATGCCCATAGATCTGCTTGAGCACTGGGGAGCGGAACTGACCAAATGGGATTTAAAGATTCCCCAATGGAAGGAGCCCCCGAGGCAGCAGATCTGAATTCCCTACTTGTCGCTATACAGCAAAGCCTTACGTCCATTGAGAGTAAAATGGACAGTATGTGCACCAAAATGGACACTATCACCCACAAATTAAAAAAGTAGCATGGCTCCAAAGCGGAAACGGACCACAGAATCTCTGCAGTTGAGGACACTGTGTCCAGCAGGGGGGGGGGGGGAAGAGGTTGAAGGGAGGGGGGGAGAGGTTGAAGGGGGGGGGGAGAGAGGTTGAAGGGGGTGCGGGGGTAACAGCTGCTCAATATGGAGAAGGTGCTCAAACTAATATCAGCCAAAAATGAAGATCTGGAGGTGAGATCCCGTAGAAATAATCTATGAATATCGGGGATTTCAGAGGCCACCAACAATGGCCGAATGGAGGACTTCGTGGAGCGCCTACTTATCACCCTATTCGCCACTGAATCGTTCTCCAAGATGCTGATTGTGGAGCGAGCACACAGAGCGCTAATGACCCACCCCCCGCTGGGCACCCCTCCAGTAAATGCCAGGATTCTGAATTACCGAGACTGGGATACTGCCCTTCACTTAGCCTGGGATGAACGCACTCTGCTGTTTGAGATAAACGCAGTGTCCATTTATCCAGACTTCACTGGTGCAGCACAGGAAGCCAGCTGAAAATTAAACCCATCAAACAAAAACGGCAGCAAGCCAACATCCCTTATGCAATTCTGTACCCTGCGCGTCTTTGCATCTTACATAAGGGTAAGGATCGCATCTTCACCACCCCGCAATAGGTTGGAGACTTCATGAGGTGGAGTACGACGCGGGCCTCCCACCCGTGTCGCCTGACACCTGTCCACGCCCTTCTCAACACTGTCAGAACAAGGCTAGAACAGCGTCCATGGAAAGACTGTTCTTCTTGGCAGCATCAGGTCTTGTAATGTCCAACCCGACTACTCTGGACTGAGGAGGGTCGAGGAGACATTTTATTACCATCAACCTATTTTCATGCCTCGTTGGCACTTACACGTTGAACACTTTCGTTGTGCATGACCACGTATACTGTTTTTTTTATTTCCCCGATATGTTGGTTTCTGAGGTATATGGGGCACTTGATGACGTTCCCCAGACACCCTCGCCTAGGCAAGGTGGTTCTGCATGGCTCTCTGTGTGAACCTCTTGTAGAATACCCCCGATTTTGATAGTTGGTAGTATATCTCTTTCACTTGCAACTCCTGTCTTCTGCTCACCTGGCGTAACTCCCCTGTACCCCTTCTTGGTGCTACACTCTACCTACCTTACCTGCTATTAGGGAGCCCTCTTCCCTCTCACCAGCTACCTATTGTTGCTCACTACACCTTCCTCATCCTCTCATTCCTATTCTCTCTTTGTTTGGTTTACCACGGATTGTGCATCACCATGGGTGGATGTCCTACTCCACTTTATGTTAGGGACAACGCCCTTATTGACTCATCTTCAGTTCTTGGGGCTCAGACTGGAGACATATTCCTGGCGGCTTGGGCCGCCAGTGTGTGAGAAGGGCAGGAAGGACGCAGTTTTGTTTGTATTCGTGTGCACATCTACCTATACTGTTGTTGCCAGAATGGTTGAATATACCTAAACTACTTTCACGTCTGGGCTGCCCACTCAGCTTTTTGCAACTTATTCAGGGATGATAGACACTAAATCCATGAAGTCTAGAGACACTCATATCCACATCAATTGCCTCACATGGAACCTTAGAGGCTTGTGGGATCCGCGCAAGTGTAGGTACCTACTCGCATATCTAGATAGGCAGGCAGAACATACACATCGCTCTATTACAGGAGACACATTTTGTTGATACCACACACCACATTCGCCACACGGTGGGCCTCCTAGAAGCGATTCACTACGCAATCCTCATGTGCATGTGGCACGGCGACCCAAGTGCGTAAGGAAACACCGTATATCCCACTGGGGTCTTGTAATGACCCCCAGGGGTGCTACAATTTGATGTGGGATAGATTGCCATCTTTCTAATACACCATTGTTAACTGTTATGGTGCAAACACGGACAACAACTCCTTCTTCGGTAGGCTACAGGGCCCAATATTAGATTTTGGAACCACTTACATTCTCTGGGTTGGGGACTTCAATTTGGCTCTCAATGCAGAACTGGATAGGCCACATGGCTCCTCCACCTCCCACAGTGTAGCCACCAGACATGTCCATGGCATTATGGTAGAACATGAGCTGCTGGATGCCTGGCGCACAACGCACCCGCAGGTGAAAGAAGGGACCTTCCACTCGAGGGTACATGCAAGTTGGTCTAGATAGGAACACTGGCTTCTATCACGAGGGCTGGGGTCGTGGATAAGGGGAATTACACATTTAGCATGCGCCTACTCAGATCACTCCCCGGTCCTCCTGGAGCCGAGCCCCCCCCGACGACTTCTTCGCCATACGTAGTGTGGTGACTTTCTCCACTGTTACTATTGGATGCTCCCTTTAGGGAGTAACTGGGACAAGAAATTAGAGACTTCTTTGATAGAAACAGGGACACTGTCCCCAAACTAAGTACTATTTGGGAAGCCTTTTAAGTCACAGTGTGGGGGCTATGCCTGTCTAAGAGTGGTGGTGTGCTACGAGCACTTATGAGATACTCTTAAGAACATAGAGGGGGACATCAGGTCTTTAGAGTCTGTAGATGCCCGGAGATCCTGATGTGGCCAGAAGATTAGGGCAGCCCAGTCTGAATTCCAAGAAACTGTAGAAAAGAGTATTTGCTTTGGTGGATTTCGGGAATCCAGATAAACTGGGAGAAATTTAATATTTTCCCTCTAACAGCAGTTATCCAGAGATTCCAACCAGATTTCCCACTAAAGTGGTGCAACTCAAGTCTTCGGTATTTGGGCATAGAGGTGTCTAGAAATAGAGACTAACTTATATGTGCAAATTATTGTACTGTCCTGTCCAGTGTGACAGACAGCATCACCCGCTGGCTTTCATTGCCCCTATCCCCGACAGGAGGATTTCCCTCATGGAAATGGTCATATTGCCGAAATTTTTGTTCCAGTTTCTTAATATTCCTTACTTACCGGGGAGACCTTTTTTTTCAAAATGCTCAGGACACGGACGATTCGCTTGGCCTGAGCGTGTAAGCATACGGGTATACTATGGGAGCTGCTCGCTCAACCATTTGGGAGGGGAGCCTTTAAAGCTCACGACATGGAGCTCTTATCTGTGCTCCCAAGCTCACCACACTATTTACTCATACAAGCCTGCCCTTTACATGCCAGACCTGGCCATTGAACAGGGTTACATGTCCCTGATCCCTTCCACAGCTTACTTGGGGCCCCAGGCATCTATTGCGGTCCCACTTTGACTCCAATTTTTTTCAGCACCAATGTAGCATGGGACAAACTGGCTAAAAAAGCAGACAAAGCTCTACTGTACTCACCTTCCATTACGCTACACTACCAGGCATCCATTTAACACTCACGAAACTGCCTGTTGGAATATGCTGCTTGGGGCTGGTGCTAACAATTGGGGGGGGGTCTTTATAAAGATGGCCTTTTCACTACACACGAAGCACTGTATGCTAGAGAGACGCCCCTGGATGTCTTTCTATACATCAGATTAAGACATGAAGTGAAAGCCGCTACCACTGGGAACCCCCCACACTTAGCACACTGCACACATTACGCAACTCGAATGGATCGCATTTGGTGTCCCTCCAATACCAAACGGCGCAACAGGAGATGCTGAACTGAGTGGAGGAGCTCGGGAGGGCTGGGATCTGAAACTGGGTACTCCCCTCACAGATGTGCAGTGGCTCTATTGTCAGCAAACAGGGTGCATTGAGCAGTAGGCTACGCATTACTCAAATTCCTATGCAGGATGCACTATACTCCTGCAAGACTACATAGATATAATCTCCACCTAGATGACAGATGTCCCAGGTGCAGTGTGGAAAGGGCAGACTTCCTCCACCTGGCCATGTCACTGTCGTTCATGGCTGATCAAGTAATCACCCTCAACACTGGTGGCGATTTTGGGACACACCGGGGACATACAGGCGGGATTTCAGAAATATGCATCAGCTAAGAGACGAGTAGCGTGTAAGTGGGGTAGAGGCCAGGCACTAAAATTTAAGAACTGGCTGCAAGATTTGATATATTGTAGGGACCAGCTTGCTACCTATGCTGTATTACTGAAACATAGTTCAAGGCCCAGGGATATATGGGAGCCACTAGAGTCTCATCTACTTACCCAGGTCTCAGATGCTGAAGATGTTCCCTCCCGACTTAATGGCTTGCCGACCCACCTGTACATCCTATTCCCACCTGGCTCACACACTCCCTCAATAACTGGGGCTGCCCTCCTCGCGCCGTAAGGTTCACTGCCTTCAGAAGGGGAGCCCACACCAATAATTGATGTGTAACTACTAAGGGCAAACTGTGTATCAAAGCTGTGTACGATGTACTGTAACACACCTATGGGTACTTAATTATCTCTTGATGTTTCTGATGTGAGGGACTGGGGCTCAAGCTAGCACTAGAGGCGCTATACAAGATGGTATGATGTTGCACAGGAACGTTGAATTTGTTGACTGTTCTTTTTGTTTTTTTATACATGACAAATGAATGTATCCTCTGTGACCTAAACACAAAACTCCAATAAGAAAATCTTTATAAAAAAAATAAATAAATAAAAGTATTGCTCAGTCCTACATATCAAAACATTTAACACTAACATTTCACGGAATTCCCGTTTTTTTTCTTTTGGTGGCGTAAAACAAATGCATTTCTTTGAACTCAATAAGTATTCTGTTAAAACCAAAACCTTTAAGGAATCAGCTGCTTCCCTAAAGCGCCGGCCATATCTATAATTTAAAAAGAAAGAATATTAAACGGAAAACTACAGCATTCCCTCCCACAGTGCCTTGAGGTGCAAGAGGACTACGTTTTGTACTTTTACAAGTAACCAACTAAAATAAACAAAAACAATAATACTCAAACGTATAACTTTATTCAACCAATCAATCGACTTTATTTCGGCTCAATTGAACCATAAAAGTTCAAAACAATATATCTACTTAAAAACATTAAAAATACCAGTCTCAGTTCATGACAATATGCAAGACAGACGTACAACATCATTTGTCAAAGAGGCTAGCACAGAGCTCAGACTAAAGCCAAAGGGACAAAAACCTCGAAAAAAGTCCTTAAGAGAGGGCTCATTGGGGGCCCACTGTGTCCCCCGTGTAATCTGAGCAAAAGATCAGATATTTAAGAGACAGTTAGTACAACAATAAAAGACTCAGCAATCAGTATACATAAATACATTAAATATCCAACTAAAAATTCCTAAAACATCAATCACTTGAAAACAGTAGCCCGCTGCTTAATGGCACGTTCAATATATATGGCAGCAAAAAAGCAAATCTTAGTCGCAGGTAGGGTTTGCAGGTAGATAAAGGTGGCTCTACAGTAACAAATATTGACCGCCCTGAGGATGGGCAACAGATAGTTTCCTCAGCGCCAAAAAGAATTTGCAAAAAAATATAAAATGTAAGGCAATTTGTGGTGATTGGTCGGCACATGGGCATAAAGGAAGGTGTAAACAATATGAGCCTTGTGACGGAAAAGCAGCAAGAGAGTGCACCGTGCATAATATGAGCCTCGTCAGTTGAAATTTATTAAGCATGTTTCCCACCCACAGTATGTATGGCGCAGGACTACCAGCCGGACAAATCCCCATATATGTCTGGACCGTTGGTTTATCTACAGCACTCGCATTCTATTCTCCAGACATCCCTCTAAAAGCGCCTTTTTCAGGGTCCTAATAGAGCTGGCTATTGCATTGCTAGGAGAAGAAAACAAGTCCTCCGAACTCACACTACAGCATATATTGTGTTTGTACCTTAACCAAGAAATACTGAAACAGTGGTCGAGTTTGAAGCAGTCTGCAAGCACAGTCCTATTAAAGGATGTCTGGCTTTTTGTCCAAAATCTAAGCCACAGAAGAAGAGGTTGAATTTTGATGAAGTCGCTAATATAGCCAATCACTGACTCAGTATGGCAAACGAAGGAACTAGTGCTTTGGGGGACAGATAATCTCTTGATAAAAACCGTTCACAATTTTTTCAAGAGCCCCCTGATCTTCAATGCCCCACACCCCTGCCCCATATGAGGCAATAGCACAGCATTTGGCTTTATAAACCGTCTAAAGTTCCTTTATTGGTTTCTGACCAAGTTCACGGGCAAAATTAAGGACTGCCTCCACTGATTTTGAGAAGACAACAGTTCTACTGGTCTTCAGGGGGTCCCCATGAGAGACATGTATCCAGGGGGATACCAAGGTAGGAAAAAGTAGGAACAGAACCAACTTTCTTGCTGTTTACTACAAAGGACACATTAACCTTCTTCCTTCCCCCAAAGATCATTATGTGGGTCTTATTTTAGTTGACCATAGATCTAAACTGGCCATAAACTCACAAAAGCCGTCCAGCAGATGCTGTAAGCCATTCGCAGTCCTAGCAATTAGGACAGTATTGTCTGCATAGATTAATGTGGGGATACTTTGAGCGCCTACACGAGGGCAGACTGCCCTGAGGGTTAGCAGTTCATCCTCCAAGCTGTTTAAGTAGAGGGAAAAGAGAAAAGGAGCCAGGACACAGGCCTGGCGTACGCCCCTTGTCAGGCTGAAAGCTGGTGTGATTTTTCCACCTGGGCCATACCTTACATTGGCAGTAACATCATTGTGCAGATGTCTAAGGAAGTTAACAGTGTAAAGATCTCCCCTTATGTCGGTCATGATATGCCACTTGGCCACAGTGTACTTGACAATTAACAGATATAGATTTATGGACTACTCGGCTGTGCCTAGGCCGGAACATTAACCAAATTGCAGATCTGAGAGTATGTTGCATTCCTCTGCCCAAAGCTGCAGACGGTCCAACAGAATTCGTCCCATAATCTTCGCAGTGGAGTTAATCAATGAGATAGGACGTAGCAGTGGGGATCATTTTTTAAGCCCTTTTAAAAAATAGGAACAATAGTCGCATGGGACCAGTTCTTAGGAGGGCCAGCAACTAAGGCGACATTAAGGACGTTTGCCAGTAGAGTAGCCTACAGTGGGATATTAGCTTTAAACATCTCAGGGAAGCCCGTCAGGGCCAGGAGCACGCCTAACCTGACAAGTAGCCACAGCCCGCATGACCTCTTCCATTTCAATATCTGGTCCTGCAGGAAACTTAGCGCAACACTGGGACACATTCAGGGTACCGATCAGCGGCTCAGGAGGAGCAAGAGGGATATAATCATGGATATCCGGGAAGGAACGTGGTTGTAGTATTTTGGAGTCAGGCGTAGAGCGTCAAAAGAGAAATTAAGGTTAAATTTAGCAAACAACAAACTCAGCTCATCACCAAGAGGACAATGTACAAAATGGGTAATGCGAACCCCAGCCTCATTCTCCAACCCACAAAAATATTTTCGTGACAGAACTGGCAGATTTTTAAGTTAAAATCCCCCAGCAGTACCAAAGCACAGCCACCTTGATTATAGCTGGTACATCGCTCAATGCCCTTAAGTAAACAGCACACTAGGTCAGCCTTACAGTGGTCAAAAACATTATTATATAGGTTTATTAGCAGCAGTCTTGTGGCATAACACTGGAACAAGATCTGATAGTATACTGAATCGCACTTTGTCCATAGCACCTTCAAAGGGAAGGAAAGAGAAACAGACGTGGTCAAACCACCCTTGGCCCTGCCCATAGTACTGGCAACTGCTGGCGTGTGGTAGGTAAAATACCCATCCACATAAATAGGGGCAAAAAGCCATGTCTCCTGTAAACATATAGTAGCACGGTCTTCGATGAACTTAAGCCAATCTAACTTATCCCACTTGCAGGCTAAGCCAGCAATATTCCAGGAGGCTATGGACAATGCTTGCAAGGAATGACTTGCGGTAGCCCTAGTGGGAGCACATGAAGCCTAGAATCAGTATACATCCCAGGTTTCTTGGGCTCTGCTGGAGAATCACTTAAACCAGAGGGAGCTGCCACATCAGGAAGTACAACTTTATTCAATCAACGTATTAAATCAGTGCATATGCATTGTTAAGTTTAGTAGCATTTATATAATACCCCATTGAGGGCTGCCAAAAGACATTCTGGACAGATAACATGCCACACTGTGGGGGGGGAGTGCATGGATGGCAATGTTGTGATCCTATAAGGGACGTGTGCTAATACCGCGTTCTCAGTGACCAGATAGGTGATCTTGTCTTACCCCGTCATAGAGCTCAGTGCCCAACACTGTGACAGAACACTGAGACAACTGTCTTGGAGACCTATTTATTCAATGACACAGATCAATTACATAATAGGTTTAACTAGCTCTCTATGTGATTACTTTGCAGGCTGAGATTTCTTTGCTAAAACTATGCTGGCTCCGACTTCGGGTGCTGCTGCTGAGTTTGCTATTCACATTTCTGATATTCATGCTCATTTTCCTTTTATTTTTCGGGTTATTTATGCACTACCTGAAACTCAACTCATCTCTGTGTGACAAATAGAGGGTTACCATGCCAATCGTACTACGACCTTAACCACAGGCGGGCTGATATTTGTACTCTTGAGCACAGGCACACTTATCTGTGATTATGAGCATATCTTCTGTCTTTATGTTCTATACCGATGCATTCACCTTACAAGTGTGATAATGAATGCCCATAATGCCATCACACTAATCTCTTCCAATATGCCGAATACTGCACATCATGTAACAAAGCTTACCTGAATAGCACTTAATAAGTTAATTATGCACAAGTCAGCTCAACTTTGTTTTCATACCTTGTATAGCATGATCCCCTTCACTTTCAAAACCCTCTAATTGATTAAATGACGAGGGCAGAAGTCAGTCTAAAAACGATGCTGTAAACATAATTAGGAATTCCATTTTGCATTCTACATCAATGTTGTAAATAATGACAAATCCTTTTCAGTTTACTTCAGTAAATCTGAATTACATTTCCTTTTTGTTTTGTCTTTAGAATATGGTAGATGTTATTCTACCAAATTCTGTCTTGATTATTGGTAAATTGTCAATTTCCTCCCTGTGGAAGCGATGTATAACCTGATGCGAAACACGTCAGCATTGTCCAAGTTACCATGAAACACACGTTTAAAAAAAAATGTTCAGGCATTAATATACATAATTACACATGTATGTCAACACTTCACAATATTGTTACAGCTTGCAACAGTATAATAATCATGAAGAACAATATCACATATCAAACAGGCGTATTGCTACATTGCGTCCAGTACTGTTTCAGAGGGAAAAGGAGATAAAATCAAACAACATGGTGCAACAATCATAACCAATAATAATTTGCCATCCACACTTGTGTAATTTAAGACAAAAAAGCGCCCACTTGGGCCAACCAGTCACATCAGCCCAGACTACAGAAATGGGAAGTGAGAGGATAGCTATGACGAACCATCACTCATTTGTCAAATTGGGCGGACCCTTCTGTGCGGAGGACAGTCTCGGATAACAGCTAATGTAGAGGCAATTATTGGGACGAACTTGGCGGGGAGGGTATTGGTGCTGGGCTTGAACCATCCGAGTGGTCAGCGTCCCGGCTTCTAAGCCAGGTGGTGAAAGGTCCCCATATGTCTCTCGGGCGGAATGCAGTGTGCATGAGGTCCCAGAATGAGGCAAGCTGCTCCTGACAATAAACAACATCTTTTACCCAGTTAGCAGCTCGGGGAGCCCTAGGGGCACCCCATTGGATGGCCAGCCTACGCTTTGCAAGTAGAAGCATCATGGCCACCAAACGGCGCTTCTCTGGCGGAAGGTCCGCCACATATCCCAGCAGTGCCACTATGGGATTACACTCCAGCAACACTCCCGTGACAGTTTGTATAGTCTCATAGATCTCTTTCCAATAATCAACTATGGGAGGACAACTCCATGCCACATGCAGAAAAGCTGCTGCTTCAGTTTACACTTCCAGCAGCGAGAATCAGGCCGTAACCCCAGTTTGTGTAGTTGCATGGGAGTGCGATACATCCTATGTAGGAATTTGAAGTGAATGAGTCTGAGTTTATAGTTAGGGGATAAGTATCTCAGCTGTGAGCAGCCGAATGACCATTGCTCATCTGTAGGCAAGTCTTCCAGATCGGCTCTCCAGTGTATAAGCGCCCTAGGGGCATCCCATGGGGTGTTTGTTTGCGTGTGATTATATAATCTAGTGATGAGTCTGCGAGGCGACTGTGTAGCTAGTAAGTGTTCTAGCGGCTGCATTACAGCTATGGGAGCTGGGAAGGTTGAGTGCATTTTCTTGCAGGCGGCACGGAGCTGGAAGTACAAAAACAAAGTCAGAACCGGTATCTGGGCATCCTCTCGTGACTGTGGCTGCTCCAAAAAGGTATCCTGCGGGTATAGGTTTCCCAGGGTGGAAACGCCCATAAATCGTGCCAGTTCTAAGGAACCCCTGTCATGAAGACAGGGAAAGTGTGAGTGGTGTGCGATTGAGGTTGAGTGCGCATAAAGCAATGGCGTTCCAACACGCTTCCGTAAGCCCTCCCAAGCCCAGCGCAGAGTCTCCACAGTGTTTATTTCGGTTACAGATCTACGGAATGGTTGATAAATGGCAGCGTGTAGAGGAATGGGATCAGCAACGTCCGTTTCGATGGCCATGTGCGGTTGAAATGAAATGGGATATATCCAAAAATGGAGAAATTGGGCCTGCGCACAAAGCGCATATAGTTCAAAGTCTGGTGCTCCCACTCCACCCAGGGATAACGGACGCGTTAACAGCTCCCAGCCCACACCAAGGCTATTATAGCAGATCTTAGGGATTTAAAAAAGGCTTTAGTTAAAGGTATGGGTATATTTACGAAGAGGTATAAAAATTTAGGGAGAACTATCATTTTAGTGATGGCTATTCTACCAGCCAGTGACAGAAGGCAGAGCAGTCCAAAATTTTGACTTACGATCCAGCCAATCTAGCAATCTGCCGAAGTTCATTTGCCATATTTCCTGCAGGTTTCTGCTCAGCCACACCCAGAGGTATTTAACAGTAACATCAGCCCATTTAAGCGGGAATTCCAAGTCGGTCTCCACATGGGCTGCAGTCAAGGGTAGGATAGAGGATTTAGACCAGTTGATCTGTATGCCTGACGTTCCCCCAAATCGAAGCACCTCCCTCAACACGGGATTAAGGTTGTTCTCGGGCTTGCGGATATATAAAGTTATATCGTCTGCGTACATTGATATTATAAGACTCCTGTCTGTGAAACCTAAGCCCTGATTATTGTGCTGCTGACGAATCCTGGCCGCTAAGGGCTCCATTGCCACTGCAAACAGCAAGGCGAGAGCGGGCACCCTTGTCTTGTTCCGCGGGTTATAGCAAATGGGTGCGATATGAGGTTATTTGCACTAACTCGGGCTGCGGGTCTAGTGTAAAGCAGACCAATCAATTTGATGAAATTGGGGCTAAATCCCAGTCTAGGTAGGACAGTGGATAAACCGGCCACTCCAAGGAGTCAAACGCCTTAGTCGCATCAAGAAACACCGCAACTGCGGGCAGTTTGGAGTCTATTTGGTGCGCCGTAGCGAAAAAGGTGCGCAAATTGTGGGCCGTCGATCTACCTGGAATAAACCCTGGCTGGTCTGGCCTGGCAATGAATGGTAACAGCGGTTGTAATCACGATGAACTGGGTCTTTCTTACATCTTTCTTACATCTCTGATCTTATTAAGTTAGAACCAATTCTCCTGTGGCACAGGATTTGGACAAAGGATCAACCGAAGCTAAATAGGGAGATCCTACAGGACTGCCTAAAACTGGAAGGGGCTTTAAAGATCCCCTGGGTAAAGTATGTCTGTGATTTTATGAATGATATTGACCACCCAGAATACTTTACTGATCCTAGGTCCATACAGGCAGTTTCTAGAAAGACCCTAAGAAAGGAGTGTCTTCAGCTATTGGCCATAACAAGAATGACAGGAGAAATTATCAAACCCAGTGTAAGGCAACATCAGCTAATTGTAACCACTTTTAAAATGGAACCTTACCTTACTTTTGTACCTTGCACTTGGGACAGGCGGTTATTAACCTGGTTTAGGCTGGACATTATTTACAGACTTGTGACCTTCCCCAAAATCAATGATTGGTCACAGGTTTTGCCTTTATGCCCATGTGACAATCACTCTACCCAGTCCACTATCCATTTGGTTTTATTTTGTAAATTTTATGTAGTTGCGAGGAAAGCGTGGATCTTACCGATTTTAAAACTACAGGGACTGCGGCAATGCCGCCCAGCATTGATCAGACTACAGTTTTTAAAGAATGAATTAACTGCCTGGTGCTCAACCATGTTTTTCAAGAAGGTACTTGCTCAAAGGAAAAGGACCACGACGAATGAACTATAGCAGAACGGACATTCAACACTTTAATTGGTTTTTATTACTGTAGTTTCAACATTGATATTTTAATGTCATTTTGGATTGCTGTTTTTATGCGTGTAATTTTATGAAAAATTTAATTGTTTTTATTTCTGTGCTTTTATGATTGTTACAACAGCAGTCGAATAAAGCTTTCCTTGACTTGACTCCTGTCTGTGAAACCTAAGCCCCGATTATTGTGATGCTGACGAATCCTGGCCGCTAAGGGCTCCATTGCCACTGCAAACAGCAGTGGCGAGAGCAGGCACCCTTGTCTTGTTCCGCGGGTTATAGCAGATGGGTGCGATATGAGGTTATTTGCACTAACTCGGCTGCGGGACTAGTGTAAAGCAGACCAATCAATTTGATGAAATTGGGGCTAAATCCCAGTCTAGGTAGGACAGTGGATAAAAACGGCCACTCCAAGGAGTCAAATGCCTTAGTCGCATCAAGAAACACTGCAACCGCGGGCAGTTTGGGGTCTATCTGGTGCACCGTAGCGAAAAAGGTGCGCAAATTGTGGAACGTCGATCTACCCGGAATAAACCCTGACTGGTCTGGCCTGGCAATGAGTGGTAACAGCGGTTGTAATCTATTAGCTTGGCCAGGATTTTTGCATCCACATTGATTAACGACAGGGGTTTATAAGAATCACACAAATTAAGTGCTTTGTCTGGTTTTAAAAGAGTGATGATTGCGGCCTCACGCATGGTCTGTGGAAGGACCCCTATCTCCAATGACTCTTGATACACATCCAGCAGCCGAAGCGCCAGTTCCTCCACATATGTTTTATAGAATGTGGTGGTCAGACCATCTAGACCCGGCGCCTTTTCCCCAGGAAAACTTTGAATGACTTGTGTAATGTCTTCTATTGAAAAAGGTTCGTCCAAGTAAGCTCTATGGGCGTCGCTGAACCAAAGCAGTTCAATGGATTCTAAATATTCATCTAGGTCAGGGTGGGGTGCGCTCTGAGTTGCGGTATAAAGAGCGGTATAATATTTAGTAAGATGTGCGTGTGTAGCCTCTTGGCCTCTGATCGGAGAAGCGTCTTCATCTAATAACTCGGCTATAAAGGCTGGAGAGGTGCGCTGTCGAAGTGCATTGGCAAGGGTTTTTCCAGGTCTATCACCCTCCCCATAGGTGCGTGCTCTGGAGTTCCTCCCCAAAAAGCGGGTCTCTCTCTCAGTTTCTTCCTCAAATTCAGAGATTTTCCCCCTCACCGTGGCTAAATGTCTAGGCTCCCCGGACTGAAAAACGTCGAGGAGTCGTCCACCGAACCCTCGTGAGTAGAGAAGTATTGCTTGATATCAGTTCTAATATCTTCTCGAAATGCCTCATCTAGGAGCGCATGTGGCGGCAGGCGCCAAGTGAATGCGCGGGGCAGTGTTTGTGGTACCTTCCAGCACAGAACCACCGGGGCGTGGTCCGAGAGCGTACGTGCAAGGTGCAGTGTGTCTGTGGTCCATGACGCAATATCACAGGTGACAAGCCAGTAGTCGATCCTGGACCATGCATTATGATGAGAGGTGATACACGTACCCTCCTTTGTGTTTTGATTCCTGCTACGCCAAATATCAGTAAGATCATGTTCAAGAATGATATTGTTTAGCTGTAATGCTGCCCTGGAGTGTGGACCATGAAACACACGTTAGCAGCTTAGTTTTTATCAGTATATTATGAGCTGGGAGCAAACAGGAAAGGGGGACTTCCAATAGGTTTTCAAGGGGGTGCTGAAATATTTTCCAGTTCATCAACTGGAAATATTTAATGTGATGCTTTTTATTAACAAAACTGAAATCAACAAAATTTGAAGGATTACTAATTTGTATGGCATATCTTCACGATAATAATGAAGAGGAATACTGAGAACTGAGGTGAAGATGGTGCATAAGATTTGCCATTTGTTTCTGCAAGTGATGCTAGGGAGCTTGAAAAGTGGATCAGACTCCAAGGTTGCACCTTGCACCGGTCATTACCACTTTAGTATGTTAAACAAAGGTAATCAAGTGGAGTGCAAGCAGACCAGAAGACCAATGTGACTAACTATCACCACGGCTGAGAACAGCAATGCAATCAAGACACTGCTAAGATAGACATTAATTTGTCATATCTATAATTGGAAAAGGCTACAGCAAAAAGTAACATTATGACAAATCAATCAATATCACATTACATGTGCACCTTTGGCTTTTACTAGTAATCCAGGTTTCACGGTTTGATTACACACATCAAATTTGCTATACTGAGTGTGGAAGTGAAATGGAGATGCCAATAACAGACAATTAGACTTTAACAGTGCAACGGTTTTGTTGCATCGATGCAGAGAACCTTGTAATGTCTTAACATTCCACTTCGCTCTTTCAAAACACACATACTCTGATTCCCTCCAAAGACCAGTTAAGTTCTGCAGTCTTGAGCTTAAAGAATGAAACTAGGAACAGGAAAAATGATCGAACTGCCTATGCAACCCATGTGATCCTTAAAGGCAAACGAAAATGGGTTGACATTCCAAAATAAGCAAAACATGGGAAGAAAATATCTAAGACCTACCTCAACAAACTCCAAGATTGCATAACACGCAGTCAACTCAGATAGATGACCATACGGCGAGCTATTGCAATGCAAAATCCTTCTTACTCCTCATATTAAACCTAGCAATTTGGCGCTGCTTTAACTCACCTCAATCTCTCGCTCTCTCCAAAATTTTAATTTGATCACGTTATACTCAATAGGGAGAACTGATTTATGAGATGTCCACACTCAATGCCATCTCTACAGTCCAGATGGAAAGAATATAGATTCTTCTACAGTATTCAAATCCCCAAGCTGATCCGAAGAGAAGTATAAGCCGGAGACTGAGGAAGGTGAAGACTGAACTTAAAACTCTTCTCACAAGTGGACATGGTTAGTAGGTGATACTTCATTCTATTCTCCAGCTACTTCCAATCTCAAAAACAGAACGTTGCGAGCTGGGAATTTGACTAGGTGTAGCATCACACACGCAGAAAAGCACTTCAGCGTTTCTCCAAATTAAAAAGCCACTACAGCCACCTAATTCCCTTTTTGTGATAGACGTGGCAAATGTCCCTTTGCAACATTGAAGTGCTCATTCATTTGCCACGTACGTTCCACTGCTTTTTAACTAAAGTTATCTACATGATACAAAACATCCACAGATCCTTAAACAATTACTGAATGAGTCACAAAATCAGAATTGACACTTTAGACATTGCTACTACCGAAATGATCCTCCGAGTGAGCATCACCAAACTGCACCCTTTCTAATTCATGACTAATAAGTAAAGGCTGTTGATCATGCACCCTATGTATGCAACATCAGCAAAACAAGCAACTGTGCAGCCGACCATCTCTTAACCTTACATGGTTTATCATGTTTATGGACACACTTCCCAGTTTCTATACTATAAAATCTCGCACTTCAACTTTGATGTTTACAACGGAGTATTTGGGCTTCATTTGTCATCTATAATTGTAGGTTATTATCTGAGCACCACTCAGTCCATAGTAACATTTGAGAAGGAGCGGAGGTACAGAACAGATTGTGGAAAGTTACAATGTTTAGGTTTAAGCATAGGCATCAAAGTGATGGAATTGGTACTGCAAGATGAACTTGATAAAAGCAAGTGAATCTGATTTTTTTTATGTAGATCACGCAGTAGGCTAGACGGTAACAGTTATAAAAGTGTTTTGGTCATGTTCTACTTTGAAAAAGGCAAAATGTTTTATAAACAGGAGTGCAACGGGCCAGTTTTAATGTGGTTGAGGAACAATATACGCTGTATTAAGATCCTTGCTATACGAACTATAGAAAAACTAGACCACAAGAAGTTTCATTTAAAACATCAATGAAAATAAATTATTTTCTAAATTTTAACACTCCGGTCACTAGGTATTGCGAGATATTCTAAATATATCCATTACGATAAAATATACAAACTATGTGGTGGTCAAATTCAAGACTTGATCAAAGTCCTAACTGTACGTCTTCAGATGACGAACATGTTACCTATGATTTTGAAAAACAGTACTGGCACAGTAAAAGAGGCTGTGCTGTTTTGTACAACACTGAATTGTATGATTACATTAAGTATTGGCTTGAACTTTTAATGAAGTTCTATGGTCTTCCTTTTAGTCAAACTAATTCCATTTATATATAACTGCGAGCGGATACATTGGTATTAACCTTGACACGACTACCATGGTGGAAGTTTTCTTAATGTCAAGATCAGTCACCTAGTTGTAAGGTTGTACAAGCGGCATCTGCGAACACAACCATATCACAACACATGTAACAAAATATGAATACCCTCAACTGGTACTACAACAAACACTGAAGAAAACATTTAAGAATAAAAACACTAAGCCTCAATGCTCATCTTCCAAGGAAAACTAGACACCTGCAGAAGATACTGCCTCAAAACCGGGAAAAGGAGCTTGACTGTTGAGCAATGCTCTTTCATTCTCATAAACCGACAAGTATGCACTCACCTTCCCTGCTGAGTCTCATGGCTTCTCGACTCTTCCCATGCTCCTTGAAAGTTTCCTCAAGATCCGTCGCTGCATAGCAACAAAAAAATGCATTAGTTTTATGGTAAGTCCATTGTTTCACTGCAACGGCAAAAATGTAAAAAGCAATGGTTTCTGAGTGAATGTTAAGACAATATTCAAAGCGGCAGGCTTTGACAAGAAACTCTGTGGGTTGATGACATGGCACAATGTATGCAGGATACTAAAATGATCCAACTCGGGGATACAGTGCATGCTGTGGCTGTGCACTGCCCCAAACTATGGATTGGCTTAGATGGCACAAAGTAAACTGGCTGATCTTTGGATGTATGCTACATGTAGAGGGTTCTGAAGAACATCTCCATTGGAATGGTGGACAAAGAACTCTGGAGAGTAGTTCCTTGGGTTGGCTACAGGGAGCTATGAACGCCACTGAAAATGAAAGACCTGGCAGACACGGCCTATTCATGGTACTCTAGGTTTAACTTTGATGACCCACAATTTAGAAGGGGTTCCAAGAGGCAGACTTCAAGCATACTAGTCCCCCTAAGATAGTTTGGACTAAGTGCATTGTTCAAGTGAGTAGAAAGTGATGGGATATCCTGTTTGAAGAAATCTCTTGAGAAAACATCAGTGTAGGGCAAGGAACCTAGAGGATCAGTGTTAGAGAACGGTAATATATGCGGTTAAAGGGAGGTTCTGATCAGAAAAGAAATTGTCATACTGCAGCCCCTAGAAAGGCCAGAATACAACAAATCTGCATGGCCCAGTGAATTTTAGCGCGTTATGTGGAATAGCTGTATATCTTTAGAAGTCAAGGACCTAGGGATAGAGGTTCACTGGATGGGTAGGCTTAGTGAAGGGTATGGGACTCTGATGACTCACTGGCTTATTGGGGAATTCTGGGCTCCGATGATTCACTGGAAAATTGGGAACTTTAATTGCTCACTCAAAGGTGGAGGGCTCTGGTGAATTGGGAGGGTCGTAGGTCAGGGAGGCAAGAGAATGCTGGTGGATCACTGGAGGGCAAGGGGTTGCTATTATCCAAGTTGCTCTGCCTGCTTACTGGATGGAAAGGTGTGAGTAACAAATGGAAAATAAGCTGATCTGAAGACTGGAAGAAGGGAATAGGTTGTGATGGTTCACTGGAAAGTAAAGGGCCCTAATGCTAGATTAATGGCGAATAGGGTACTACAACTGCTTAGTGAAGAATAGTGAGATATGACTGTAGTAGGGCAGAGCCTCAGATTAGGAGGTTTGGTGGAGAGCAGTGGCTCAGAGTTCTGTAGAATTCCCTTCTCTCACGCCCCCTCCCTCTCCAATGCTCACCGTGCAGTCCGTGTAGGGGCAGCTTGGCGTGTTGCAGCCAGTGGTTCCATGGCTGCCCCAGCATGGCTTCGGGACTGGGCAGAGCTGCTCTGGTCGCCATTGCGGCGACAGCGGCGCTGTTCCTGTCCCCGCCTCCACCCTGCTGCTGCCGGGCAGCCGCCGCTCTGCCGCCGCCACCACCGCGCTGCTCCGCTCTGACGTCATCGGCCGCCCGCTCCGACATTCTCTCCGCTGGCAGGGAACAGAAAGTCATCGGGATGACGTCAGGGGGTGTGAGGCTCCGCGCGCCGCTCTGCCGGGGACAAACGCTAGCATACAGCACAGCGCCGGCGTTCCTTCACATTGTGCTACCGCTTAGAATGTTCCCACTGCCCAACTACTCTGCGCAAGCGCCGATTAACGCGCCTGCGTACACACAGGCTCAAGCTCTCCAACTACGTCACAGCGTACATCAATAAACAAAGAAGTAGGACAACGCGGCAACGTACCATGTGAACGTAACTTCAGGACTTTCTGGCCAGTAGTTATTTATCCGTAAGGAGTATATAAAATCTCGTAATTTGGAACAATACAGGGGCAGACAACGCATAGCACAACTTTTGTAATATTTAAAACAAACTATTAACTTCAGTAGAATGATGGAGTCAAAAACTACATTCAGTTTCTAAACAAAATGCTGCGCACTGACCACAAGATTCAAAATTCCTAAATAAAAATACACTGAGAAACATATTAAGATAGCTATTTGCTTACTTGCATTTTGAGTAACATTACACTACTCCTTACAATATGGCCTCCTATTATCTGCGTATTCGGCCAAGTGTCAAAGCCAATCTGTGCCCATCTTTCTATACTCACTGCTTCTCTCGTAGTTGCTCTCTGCAGTCTGCTTTGGAATCCTATTCGTGTGATGCGCGTCACAATAAGAAAGGTTGCGTCATAAGAGGAGGCTGCGTCACATCGGGAAAGGTTTCGATTCACAGTCCCATGTTGAGCACGAGTGAAATAGCGGAAGCTTGGTGTTCCGTAGCCTCGCGCTGAACTATGTAAAGTGGTAGTGTCTAGATAAACAGATGATCTACACAAATTACTGTATTCCTTCGCAGAACTCACCACCAGAAATATAAATTAAATGTTAAACGCCTGGCATTTCATTATACGCGCCGGCATTAAATAGTAGACGAGTAGCATTCCACTACCAGATAGTCGTCTGGACTATGGGCAGGCGTTTCATTCAGTCAGTGAACAGAGAAGGACCAGCGATCCAATAATTTATATGACGATCAGCCTCAAGTTAACATAAAACCACATAGCTAAATGGGACGGTAAAAGGCAAGCGCTTCAGGTTCGTTATTTAAAAAGTAAATGGGTGGCTGTGGGCAGCTGGATGAAGTTAATCCTGGTTAGAGTGACTACCGAAACAAATCCAATATGATGAACAATTCCTATAATCCATAGGAGCGTACCAGCCACTTCAAGAGTCGCCAAGCAACTGAGCTGAAGTTGCATGAGCACTCTAGAATTCTCAGTATGTTCCACATGTCATGGAACACATAAAAGGTACAGTACATTAATAACTGAGTGAAGTGTAAATACAAATAATGACCAGTCCTCGCCAGTAAGACTATTTGAGTGTGGCCAACCCGGCCTGATAAATCTAAAAACTGTATGCAAGACATCACGATAAGTGCAGGCAACAAATCATTCTCCGAAATGGATTCATTACAATTAGAGATAGCATAAATGGCAGCTACCACACACTCGCTGTCATCATCCTTTTCATCACTCTTTTTCGTGATAGACAAATGTAAGCGTGACAGACAATCCTCCTCTTGTGTATATTTAGAGTGATCCAGCACAACCCCTAATTCATGAACCAGGGAAAATCTCGACACACATAAATTGCTTTACCAAACAACCGGGCCCATCACACATTACCCATAAATGATCCCTGAAGACGGGTGCTGGATTTTGGGGGTTTAGTTTGTCAGTTTTAATAAGTACTATGCTTCACATTAATAACATTTGTATATAATTCTAACTATTTGTAATCTCAACTGTCTTCTTCCTTTGGCCGATGGACCATTAGTTGAAGAGTTGATGGTGGCTATAATTAACTAAACAGTTTAACATTTAACTAAATAACCACAGAGTCACTTCTTCAGTTAATGATTTTATATTAGTAAATGCTCTTAATTGGATTATCAGTGCACACACAAGATTACATATAAGAGAACAAATTATCAAGCAATGTAATCAAAATGAATCATTTGCATCGATATCAAAGCGTGCATAAGACTGGGAAAGAAAAGGTACAGCATAAATACTTGCGGAAATATATTGCAAAATTAAAGCAATCAAGGAGGGTGATACCCACCAAAGAATCAGGAAAACCACTTCCTTGGCCGAGGTTGTGGCAAGAGGTCCCCAGAGATAGGCTCAGAGGACAAAGTTAACAGGACAGATGCAGCTAAGTTTGCCATAAACTAATAACTAAATTAATCTCCCAATCAATCTACCTTGATCTAGTTCTCCTCGGACGCAGTCTCCTCCCAAGCACTCCCGCAACGTTCTCGTACCTAAAGCGTTTCTCTGGCTTTGTGCTGGTCTGCTCTCTCTGTCTTGGATCTGCCACTCCGGCCTGCACTGCTATACCGGACCGCACTGCCTCAAGTTCGTCTGATCTCTCTCCGACCCTTCTCTCTCCGTCTCATCTGATCTGCGTCTCGCCTCGTCTGTTCTCTTCTCTTCCCTCGTCTGATCTGTTCTGCGTCTGACACACCCCTAATTGGGATATCAATTAAACCCTTCTGCCTAACACACTATCTTACAATGTTGCAGTATCGGTAGAAACTCGGTCTGTGATTGGTTGTCATAAATCATACTTGGGTCGCCCCATCCAGTTCTCCTCACAAATCCATCCTATACCGGTTCTAACAAAGGAAGGATTTAAGACCAATACATTCGTATACCACTAGCATTCATAATTATACATTTTGTCACATTGTACATTATGATATCCGCTTCACATTTGAATTGCACGTAGTGATGGCTGTTCCCACAGTCGCTGTCGCGTCTTGGCACATAAACAATAGGACACAGGTCAACATGGCCTTCACACAGATTACATCAGCTGGTACACTCTGCAGTCTGCAAGCAGGCAACCCATACTGGCGCATGCGCGCTTCATACCGACCAAGCCAACCGCATGCTGGTTTAGACAAGAGGCCATTTTCATGCAGGCCCAATCTCGTACTAAAGTAAATAAACACAAAAGAATATTAATTCATGAAATAAAACCCATTATGATTACCTCCCACCATACTAATGCCCTGTATTAATTAAATCCTAGCGAAAGCTATTAATTTAAAGCAACCTTTTCGTTATTTGTGCACAACATGTAAAATGTGCAATGTACAACATAGCATAAACATGCATTAGTACGGTTTTCCAAAGCGCAAACAGTTAATACATACTCATGCCAACATGGTTTAGTATATTATGTAAAATGCGTTTGCCCCTCGTGTAAATGTGTGCATTCAGGGTTGGTTAGTTCATGCAGTCAATACATTATTATGGGGTTACTTAATTTCGTGAGGATGTATTTTACAAACCTCACTCCATCAATCCCCCCTTTGATGGTTTTATCATCATAAAATCCCAAAACATACAATTTTTCAAGTTATATAGTTATTATTTTGTCTTTTGACCCTTGCTCCTTACATTTTTCATACAATTTTTCTTTAAAACTTTCCATTTCTATCTCATCTATCTCTCTTTCCCTTTCTTTATGTTCCTTACTTAATTTCCTTTCTTCCCTTTGCGACTTTTCTTCACACAAACATAGGTCATTTGTATCATCAATATCATAGCAGCTACCAAAACTATGGGTACTATTATTTTCCCTACTAAGGAACTACCTATAGAAGAAAACCAATTACTTATAGTAGAGAAACTCTTACTTAGTCTCTCCCAGACACCGTCAACCTCTAGTTGGGTTACTTCCTTATGCAAATCAGTGATATTCTGAATGTATTCTTCCAAATTCTTACTTTTGTCTGGAATGTAAGTACAACAATGTTGAACTTTCAGCATTCCACAGACTCCACCCTCTTTTGCCAACAATATATCAAGGGCAAGTCGATTTTGCATAACCATAGATCTCATGGCAATCATTTCAGTGTCAATCATCAAGAATCCTCCAGCAGTATCCGTTGATAAACGATCAACCACTGTGGACAATTGTCGAATTTTGTATGCATTCAGTGTAACCCCAACTCCAGGTATCAATGCTCCAAATATATCGCCTACAATTTCTGAAAAACTTTCTCTTTTTACACGGTTTAGTCTTTGCCTTACTTCATCGATTCCATTTGTACTTTTGTCTACATGGTAGACTTTTGGAAAGACAATCCCAAGATAACAAGTTCCATACCAGTGATCTGGCAGCCGATAATAAGCCTTCCTCCCACAGACATAATATATGCCTGGCAAGACAGGGTCAGTTCCTCCCTTTAATCCCCAACCCCCAATAATGTTATAGGTATCTTCACATTCACTGGAACCGATGAAATAATTGTTGTAATTAGTCTTTTCCCTACGTAAGCATAATTTTCCCTTCTGCGACCAATCCAGAGCCATTGCAGCATAAGTCTCGCTTTTGTCATATTTGCCTTCTCTGAAAACCCAAGGTGGTGTTTTCAATTTCTCTTCAACAGCTTTTCTCTGAAACTTAGCCCTTCTTTCTACTACCATCTCCAAAAATATTTTCTCTTCCTTTTTCAATCTACATGTTAGGTTGTTTTTATTAGCGTATGCTATATCTAAAGGCTTTGTTGTCAGGAAAAAATCTCCCATGACATTTGCATGTGCTATCTTATTCAACTCAGGTATTACTGGGACTTTAGAAAAGATTGTATCTACATTAGAATAATAATAATCTAATTTTCCTGTTCTATACAACAAACTTGATAAGACACTACAGGTCACACCATAAGTCAAAGGAAGGTGATGATAAGTCACACCTTCTGAAACAGACAATGGTAACTGTATACATACATAACAATCACTCACATCCATTGTTTCCACATATTCGTAGAGTAGTTTAGAGAAAACATTCAAGGAAAAATTAGTAACTAATCTATCATGATGCAAACTACTAGCGTCTACCTGTTTCAAGTGAGTAATAGGAATTTGCCTAATGTCAGTGTCTACCTGTCAGAGGGGTGCTTCCAACAATTGGCACGGGAGCAGAACGACGTCGGTTCCCAATGCCCCACAACAGATTCCCAGTAACACGTAATTCTTTCTCGTGAATCACTGCGGAACCCACTGGGGGAAAGGGGATGGGACAGAGAAGAGACAGTCACAAAATACGTTTCTTCTGGTTCTTCCTCTAGTGTTTTACTCTTCCTGTGTGTTCCTTTTCTGGTGCAGTTTGATTTACAGCTGATTGAACTGCAAGAAATTACATGCATTAAACAACTGTCACTTATTAACTGTACAATATTACTTTTCAACTAAAAGTTACCTACCCAGTTATCTTGTGACCTATGCCTCTCTTCATGTGATGTTTATAATCTTGCTTCCTGTAACTGTATAATATTCTCACGTTAATATTGTGCAACTGTACCTTCTCACTAGCTCTTCTTTCTTTCTAATAGATGTCCTCACTTACTTCTTTACAGATGAACATGTCTCCTTCTTGGTCTCTGGTAAGTATTCCTATTTACAGGATTATTTATAAATGCTGAAACTGCGTTTACTTTTCTTTTGTTCACCTGAGTTGTAACCTTGAAAACCTAATATTTACATTTGTGAATTTGTCACCCAAAGCTTATAACCAACTATGTTCTTTGAATTGTCTGGGACTGAAACTACAACAAGGGAATTCTCGAGTGCTCAAATTCTGCTCATGACTTGTGCTGACTCTACCTTCTCCTTTGCTAAACGCTACTCCCACTAGGCGAGGTATGCTCTATTAACCCTAATGCTCATGCGCTATACAGGGAGACTACCATTTCCTCTGACTCCCTTTACGCATGCCCAAAACTAAAAAAAAAAACGATAATTTGCCTGCTTACTGACTTGCGCTCCGGAAATACACTCCTTGCTTCTACTGGAACTGGACACGACGAGGTAAGCGTCGAAGTTTAGCGGCGTGACGTTATTTTTCCCTAACTAACTTTGCGCCGAAACTCTAGAAACGTCCTACTGCTCAAATTCCTCAGGTGAAGTGCGCGCTAATGCGGGCGCTTCACCTGGACATTCCAAACTGCCTCGAGCCAAGCAACAACTAGTATGCTGCTCGATAGTCAGGTTCTTGGCGGCCATCTTGAGTTTCCACTTTGCCCAATACCTCCTCCAGTGGTGACGTATTCTAGCCTCTGTGGGGTTTCTAAGGGTGATCACACTAATTGAGAACCCTTTCCTTTTGGGGGACCCTGACACTACCCTTGGACCTGTTAAGTTGTTAGGACGAGGTGTGTCTTCTTTAATCAAATGTAAAGGTATTATAATTGTTAATATTATCCAAAATACTATCAGTATACAAAATAAACATAAACAAGCTTTATAACACTTACGCATAAAACTACATCTAGATCTCGTTTCTTGTGTATCTGCCATAGTAATGTTAACCCTTATAAAATTCGAAATGGATTTTCTAAATCTATCTCAAAAAATGTTCTACGGAAAAATTTAAAATAAAAATGTAGTGTGATCCCACACTTCAAAAGCTTTCTTCTGTACCCCTTCTTTTATTTTAACTAATCCAAATCTCCAGGACGTCTTCAGAAACTTTTCTTCAGTTGTTAACGTGACACCTTAATTTGTTTACAGTCCTTTCTTCTTGCTCGCTGTCAGTGCTGTTTCTTTCTTTGTTTAAATCTTCTTCTTCAATCTCTTCCAACACTATGTAAATCCAGTCAGGTGACTTGAACTTTTTGTTTGGTTTTCTCACTCTCTTTGGTCGCAGTACTGATTCGTCATCCGACTCTCCTTGCTCTATTTCACCTGAAACTTCCTTTATCTGTTCTGGCTTGCTCTCGGGTCTTCCTTTTACCACTCTGTATTTCAGTCTTTTAACTCCACTTGGCCAGCGATCATCTGTCTTTGCCCTTTTTGGTTGTACTTCTTCTTCTTCCTTGTTCAATTCGTACCTTCGTTTCCTTGCACCTACTTTAAGTTTTCTTTCTTCTTCTTTTTCTTCTTCTGTATTTCTTTCACTTATTTCTTCTCCATCCTTTCCCTCTTTATCGAGGAGTTGTCTATCTTCTTGTTCAACAGCAGTTTCTTCAGTCCCAGTAGCTGGTACCCACTTTACTTGACTTGTGCTAAGCAATTCTTCATCAAGCCGCTCTTCAGAGTCCTTTGGTCTAGGTTCACCAGTTTCAGAGTCTATTGCTCTAACCTCACCAATTTCTTGTGCTTCAGCCTCTGATTCAGAGCTTGGACTTGAGATCTCCAGATGTCGCTCTACTCGTGGTTCAAGTGGATTTGGGACTCGCTGAGTGTGACTGGCATGGATCCAGTTTGGTAGGCCAGCACACTTTACTGCTGTAGTCGTCACCAATATGACCTGATAGGGTCCTTCCCAGCGGGGCTCTAGGCAAGTTTTTCTTCTATGCCTTTTCACGTGAACCCACTCACCAGGGCTCAGATCATGCGCTTGAGTCTGCTGTGTTGTGGTCGCGTCAGCTCCAACCTGATGAAACACAGAACGTACTACATCAGCCAATCCTTTGCAATAGTCAAGGATGAGATCATCAGATATATTTATCAATTTGTTGGCAGGTACAAATGCTTGTATCATTGCTCTTCCCATCAAGATTTCATGGGGACTCAATCCTGTATTTTTGTCAGGAATGCTTCTGAGACTCATTAAAACTAGGGGTAAAGCGTCGGGCCATTTCAGTGCTGTGGATCTACACACTTTCCCTAACCTGCTCTTGATTGTGCCATTTATCTGATCTACTATTCCAGAAGCCTCTGGACGATAAGCACAATGAAGTTTTGGTTGAATGCTCAATGCCTCACAAATCAGTTTCATCGTTTCACTAGTGAAGTGCGTTCCTCTGTCTGTTTCCATAGTGACCGGAAAACCATACCTAGGAATGTATTCCCTCAACAAAAGTTTTGCCACCGTCAGGCTGTCATTCCTCCTTGTGGGATATGCTTCTACCCATCGGGAAAACAAACACACAATCACTAACACATATTTGAGCTTGTTACATGGAGGCAACTCGATAAAATCAAGTTGTAGTCTGGTAAAAGGACCTCCTGCCCTCCCTATTGTTCCCAGACTAACTATTGGCTTTCTTCCTGGGTTTTGCTGTTGGCACGTCAGGCATCTCTGACAAAGGCTCTCTGCAATAGTCCTGAACTTAGTATTAAACCACATCTGTTTGAATGATCTGACCATGGCGTTGATGCAGCGCGTACAATAAAAACTATTCTCCTCCTAGGTTACTTATAGGTCATCCAGGGGCAAACTATATTTCTCATATCCTCATGACGATGGGGCCCATAAACATCGTCTAACACACACGCACACTCCTGGATTTCCTTTACACCTTTGTGAAATTCTGTACTCCTAGGAGAAACATGAGAACTAAATGGAGAACACCATTTTATGTACCGCTGGAAGAGCCAGGATATCTTATTACCTTATTTTGTCCCTTTCTTTTAGTTATTTCTTAAGATATTCCTGCTTATTGCTTGTCGATGAATCATTCATTTAAGAAATTAGTTCATAGTGATTAAGACCAGCTGAATCACAATAACCAATTACTTATGTCACAATCATTTAGGAAAATAACCACTGAGTCATTTTGTGTTTAAAGAATCTTAAATTTTATATAATTTAAAAAGCATGAAAAGAATTTTAATACTTTATTCAATTATTCATTCTTAAATTCACAATTTTATTAAGCATAATCAATTTATTGCAGAAAGGAAATTTTGTCATGAAGCCAAAACCCTAATTACCTGCCTAGCTTCCTAATTTAGCCTAATGATTTCTAACCTAAGTTAGGAATTAGAAATAGCCTGATTCTCATACTCAACTGTAAAATAAAGACAGCAACAGCAACTTCAGCTCGTCAGCATCAGCTACCTGCAACCCGTCTCCTCTAACAGTCTTTCAGCATCTCCCGCTCAGTAAGGGATCGATCAGGACCACCCAGCACTGGAAGCCACCAACACGACTCTTCAACTCCTCTCCTGACTGTGACTGCAACCACGACTGACATCAACTCTTGACCCCCTCCCACTAAGAGTAGGCCCTCTTATACCCTAATTCTAACTTTGCTAACTAACTGTTGCAACATTAATATCACGCTTTTCTTTCATTGGTCCATGCATGTCAGCTTATTCATTCTTTAATCAAGTTCTCTTGGATTCAAGGGTCCTTGGATCATTTCCTTTCCCATACGCTTAAACATTTCCATCCGATTCGATCAGTTCATTTGTAACTTCTTTCGACACATTCGAGAACTCCGCAGTCATTGTCCTTTCTCTTGACTTGTTTCCCACGGGCTCTTGCTGATCATCACGGCACGCTATCAGTTCAATTAGGTCACATCAGCCTTGACCATTACTTGCATCTTAGCCTCTCTGTTAAACCATGAGCTCGCTTTCTCCCATTTCATCACGTGTCATGTGTTCCCTTGCGCCTGCGCACATCTTCCCACTGGCGGCCATTTTATCTCGCCACTCGGTTATACTTTAGAAGCACTAATTTGAGGCAAACAAAACATAATTAAAATAGAGAAAAATATCCCTTTCGTTTCCCTCCCGTCTACGTACCCCAATTAGTTGTTACCTAGCAGAAAGCAACATTTAAGCTGTTCCTTACTTACCATCACTATTTGTTTTTGCAACGACACGTTTTATTTCTATGAAGCACAATAACATGCATTTATTTTTATTAGTACGCATTTATTTTTACGTTATAACTAGACACACGGACATTCATTAATAGATTATTTAGCACACACATTGGCATATTACCATTCCCACACATACAGTGTTGATTAATACATTTAAACGAACATTTTATTTAATTAATTATAAAATTTGTTAGGGGTTACATTTTTTTATTTTCCCTGCTCCATCAACTCCCCCTTTGGTGATTTTTAAATCACCACATAAAACCCAAGTCATACTTCTTTTCAGGCAGCATGTCTTTCATCCTTTGCTTTCTGTTATTTATACATCTGTTTCTTCTTCATCTTGCCTTTTAGTCTCTTTGTACATGCTTTCTTTCATTTTCTCCAACTCAATTTCACCCATTTCTCTCTCTCTTTCTCTCATTAATCTGTTATTTCTTCTTATCTTATTCTGTCTTACTTTTCTCTTTATACATGTTATTACTATTTTCAATATCATGGCTAACAATATTACTATAGTTGCTACTATTATAACTTTCCCTATCACTAGTCTACTCATCCTAGTTAACCAATTCGCTACTGAGGAAAACCCTCTACCAAGTTTTCCCAAAACACTTTCAACCTCCAGTGGAACTAATTCTTTGTGCAAACTTGTAATATTTGTAATATACTTCTGTATATTTTCACTGTTATCAGGAATGTAAGTACAACAATGTTGGACTTTCAACATTCCACAGACTCCACCCTCTTTTGCCAAAAGAATATCAAGGGCAAGCCGATTTTGCATCACCATAGCTCTCATGGCAACCATTTCGGTGTTTACCATTAAGAACCCTCCCGCAGTATCTGTAGACAAACGATCTACTACTGTGGATAACTTCCGAATTTTAAATGCATTCAAAGATATTCCCACTGCTGGTATCAATGCTCCAAAAATATCACCTACAATTTCTGAAAAACTTTCCCTCTTTCTACGTGTAAATCTATTAATCATCTTGTATGTTCCCTTTTCTTCTCTGTCCATGTGAAATTTTTTTGGAAAGACCAGGCCTACATAGCAAGTTCCATACCAATGGTCCGGTAACCTGTAATAAGCTCTATTCCCACAAACATAATAGATACCTGGAAATATTGGGTCCTTTCCACCTTTGAATCCCCAACCTCCCAGAATTTGATAATTGTCATGGCAGGTACTGGAACCTACAAAGTAATTGTCATAGACTGTCTTATTTCTCCTAATGCACAACTTTCCTGTTTGCGGCCAGTCTAATGTCATTGCTGCATTTATCTTTTTCCCTTCATGATTTCCTTCCTCAAACGTCCATAAGCGTTTTCCTTCCTCTTTTATTGCTTCTTTTTGAAATTTCATTCTTCTTTCTTCAACCATTTCTAAAAATACTTTTTCTTCTTTCTTTAACTCACAGGTAAGGTTGTTACTAACTATTTCTTCTAACGTTAATTTTCTATGTTCTAAAAAGAATTCTCCTAAAACTTTTGCTGGTTTTACTTTGTTAAGTTCTGGTACTACTGGAATGTTTGCAAAAATCTTATCTATATCAGTATAATAAGATTCTAATCTACCTGTTTTATAAAATAAACTCGCTATTACACTACATGTTATTCCATAAGTCAGAGGTAGGTGATGATAAGTCACACCTTCTGATACTGATGCAGGCAATTGCATACAAACATAACAATCTCTTACGTCCATTGTTTCTACGTACTCATACAACAATTTTGTAAAAACATTCTTTGAAAAATCTGTTACTGACCTATCCTTATGCAACTCTGCACTACTTCTTAAAATAACTGGTTCTTTAATACTAGTTTCTTTTTCTAGTTTAGTATCATTTTTTGCTTCTATCACAGCTACACTAATAGGAATTGTGATTGCTAAAACTATCCATATGGTCATTAATAACCCTGTACAAAAGCAGCACATTTTGCACCATCTCTTTATAAATTCACATTTATCTCTTCTATCCCTATTATTTTCCATTTTTCTTTTTCTATTTTTTTAAGTTTCAGAAAATTGTGTCACTACACCTCAGAAATGACTTAGATGCCACTCTGCTTTCAAAAAGTCTTTGCTTGGTACTTTCTTTTAATTCTCTCCAGAATTCTTTCGTTGTCACATCCGGTGATTTGTCACATCCAGTAAAATTGTCATGTCCGGCAGAAGCACTATAAGTCTTCACTTCAGTTTTGTTGCATCTCACCTTTTCCCATCCGACTTCTCAGTCTCTGGTTTCCGTGAGTGTTTTCTTCTTCTTCTTTGTAATCAGTTAGTGCAATATACAGCCACTCAGGTGACTTAAATTTTGAATTCACTTTCTTTGTCCTTTTGGACTTTTGTAATCTTTTTCCACTGGGTTTTTCTTGTCCCTTTTGACTTGTTACTTCATTTACTTGTTCAGCACCTTCGTCTTCCGCTCTTATTATTCTATATCTCAATTTTCTTACATAGCTGTTGGGCCAATTATCTCCTTTTCTTGGCCTTTTGGCTTCACCTTCTCTTTCTTCTCTTTCTGATTTCCAATTTCTTTTTCTTGATTCAGTCTTTGCTTTTTCCTCTCCTCCACTTTCTTCTGTTTCTGTTTCAACTGTCTCACTATTGTCTCTTATTTTGAAACTTATAATCTCGTCATCTCCTACTGGTGGATCTGTCTTCTCCTTTTGGTTTTCCCTTATTACTGTCCCTCCTCGGTGTTTTTCCGATTTGGTGTTTTTCTCCTTTTCTGTTTCTAAATTTCCCTGTTCTTCTATTTCTCTATCTGTCCCTATTGCTCCTCGGGGTTCTTCTCGATTTTCTAATCTTTTGTGTACTTCTTTCCCTACTTCATCTATTAATATTGTTTCTGAAGGAGTTCCACCATAACTTGTACCTGGTTGTTCATCTAACTCAATTTCTTGCTCAGTTTCTTCTCTAATTGGTTTATAACCCCAAGTTTTCCTTAGGAACTCTTCACGGTTTTCAACTGAATCATCAGAGTCTGAAGTTGTGTCAGATATTTCCAGATGTCGACTTACAGGTCGATCTTCAGGTTCTGGAATTTCTGAATTTCTTTCTTCTTCTTCTTCTTCTCTAGAGGTACTTGCAGTTGGGGTTTCCAGATGTCGACTTTCAGGTCGATCTTCAAGTTCTGGCACCCTTTCCTTTATCTTTGTTGTCCCAGCCGTTAAACTTTTATCCCACACTTCCAGACGCCGACTCACATGTCGATCTGTAGGTTCTGGAACTCTGATTGTGTGGCTGGCATGAACCCAGTTCTTCACTCCTGCACACTTGACGGCAGTCGTTGTCACTAGGATTACCTGTCTTGGCTCGTCCCAACGCGGAACTAGACAGTTTCTTCTCCTGTGGACTTTTATGCGGACCCAGTCTCCTGGATTCAAGTCGTGAGCTGGTTTTCTTTCAAGAGTGGTCGCATCCGGTCCAACCTGATGAAACACAGAACGCACCACATCAGCCAGTCCCTTGCAATAATCCAGTACTAGATCATCAGTTATAGTTAATAACTTGTTGACGGGTACGTGTGCTTGTCTCATTGCTCGTCCCATGATCATCTCATGAGGACTGAGTCCCGTTTTCTTTTCAGGGATGCTTCTGATGGTCATCAGAACAAGAGGCAGTGCATCCGGCCATTTGAGTCCTGTAGCTTGACACATTTTTCCCAATCTGTTTTTAATCGTTCCATTAATCTGCTCTACTACCCCAGAAGCCTCTGGTCTGTAAGCACAATGTAGTTTTTGTTTAATACTCAGTGCTTCACAAATCAATTGGATCAACTCATTTTGGAAATGTGTTCCTCTATCTGTTTCAACCGTGACTGGAAAACCATACCTTGGAATGAACTCTCGCAGCATAAGTTTTGCCACTGTTGTTCCATCATTCCTTCTTGTGGGGTATGCCTCCACCCAACGAGAGAACAAACAGACGACCACTAGAACATATCTTAATCTGTTACTAGGGGGCATCTCGATAAAGTCCAATTGCATTCTTGTGAATGGACCTCCTTCTCGTCCTATTGTTCCTAGACTCACTACTGTTTTTCTTCCTGGGTTAAACTGTTGACAAATAAGACATCTTTGACAAAGACTTTCAGCAATGGCTCTGAATTTTGGGTTATACCAGGTTTGTCTAAAAAGTCTAATCATTGCATCTCTCCCAATATGAGCTTGTCCATGGTACATCCGTGCCATGTCTGCAATCATGCTATCAGGCATAACTGGTCTTTCATCTCTGTATACCCACACACCATTATTTTCCTGTCTTCTACATCCTGCTTTTATCCAGTAATCTTTTTCCTCATCTCTTGCTGTTTCTTGTAACTGCCTTACTTCATCCCATGTTTCGACTGTATTAGTGAAAAGCAAAGGACAAGAGACATGTTCCCTTTCTCTATTTTTGTTCAGTGACGCCATGTTTTCCGCACAATATCTAGCGATCTCATCAGCATAATTATTGCCGACCGCTATGTAGTCTTCGTTTTTCTTATGCGCCTTGCACTTCACTACAGCTATTTGTTTAGGCAACTGTATCGCCTCAAGCAGTTTTTTAACATAATCTCCATTTCTGATAGGTGTTCCTGCAGATGTCAAAAATCCTCTTTGTGACCAAATCTGACCGAAATCGTGTACGATGCCGAAACCATATTGGCTATCGGTCACAATCGTGATTCGTACATTTTTCCCCAATTTACATGCTTGAATCAAAGCAATTAGTTCTGCAACTTGGGCAGACCTAACTCCTTTCAGACAAGACGCTTCCATCACAGTTGCCACTGTGCATACTGCGTAAGCTGCGCTTAACACTCCTTCTTTTGTGCGTAAACATGAACCATCTACAAACATGACATAATCCGATTCCTTTAACGGTTCATCTTTTATGTCAGCTCTTGGTTTTGTGCAATATTCCAGCACATTCAGACAATCATGATCTACTTCGTCTTGTTCAATTATACTCTCTTCATCTGGCAATGATGTAGAAGGATTTACATTTATGCATCTATCTATGGTCACATTTTCAGCACTCAAGATGACTTTTTCGTACTTAGTCAGCCGACTATGTGTCATGTACTGTGTTTTTGTTCTTGTCAAAAGAATTTCTACTGAATGGGGAACATACACTCTCAGTGGATACCCCATCACTATACCTTCACTTTGTTCCAGACTTACACAAGTAGCAGCAACTGCTTTCAGACACCCAGGCAATGCTTTTGCTATAGGATCTAAAACAGCTGAAAAGTAAGCGATTGGCCTTTTCATGGTCCCGTGTTTTTGTACCAGTACTGAAAATGCACATCCATCTCTTTCACTGCAGTACAACTCAAAATCCTTCTCATAATCAGGCATGCCTAAAGCAGGGGCCTCACACAGTTTCTTTTTCAATTCTTTGAAAGATTTCATTTCTTCTTTGTTTAACTCAAAAGGGTCCTTTACATCTTTCTTTGTCAATTTTTGTAAGGGTTTTGCAATCAAAGAAAATCCACTTATCCACTGTCGACAATATCCAACCATTCCCATAAACATTCTTACCTCTCTTTGAGTCATTGGTGCTCTCATTCCTTGAATCATTCTTACTCTTTCTGTCGCTATTTTCCGCACTCCTTTCTCAATTTTATGCCCTAAATACTGGACTTCTTTCTGACAAAACTGCAATTTTGAAGGGGACACTTTATGTCCTCTTTTCTCCAAATGGTTCAGTAAAGCAATTGTGTCACTTACACATGCTTCTTTAGTTTTCGATGCCACCAATAGGTCATCGATATACTGCACCATCACTGATTTTTCTGGCATTTTTAAATCTTCCAGAGATTTCTTTAGAATCTGATTAAAAATTGAGGGGCTTTCTGTATACCCCTGTGGAATTCGGCACCATGCCAAAATACGCTCTCCGAACCGGAATGCAAATAATGGCTGGCTATCTGGATGCAAAGGAATAGAGAAAAATGCGTGACACAAATCTATCACAGTGTACCACTCAGCTTCATGTGGGATTTGATATAGAATTACTGCAGGGTTTGGCACTATTGGACAACATGGTACAACTATTTTGTTGATCTTTCTCAAATCCTGTACTATTCTATATGTTCCATTTGGCTTTTTCAGTCCCATAATAGGTGAATTACATGGACTGCTCATGATTTCTTTCAGAATTCCCTGTTCAATCATCTTATTTATCACAGGAGTTATTCCTTCAATTATTTCTGGAGTTAATTTGTACTGTGGCGTGTTTGGATAAATTATCCCTTCTTTCACTGTTACTTTTACGGGATCAACTTCTCTCATTAATCCAATGTCCTCTCCTGTAAAATCCCACACACTTTCTTTTACTGTACTTTTCAGTTCTTCTGGAAGTTTTTCTGCATCAAATGCAGGAAATAAACCATTCGTTTCAGGTTCTTGATTCATCAAAGTTACTTTATACAAAACATCTTCATCTGAAGTCTGGAAACCTATTCCATCTGGCGTACAATAAATTGTGCAATTCATTTTGCACAAAAGGTCACGACCTAAAAGATTTACAGGACTACAATCGCACACTACAAATTTATGCATTTTGCTAAAAGAACCAATTTTTACTTCCACCAATTCAGTAAGTGGGGTTTTAATCTGCTGATTGGCTACTCCTACCACTTGGATGTATTCACCTGAGAGAGGAAGGTTTGGAATTTCCACTGATCTAACAGTAGAACGGGTAGCTCCAGTATCGACAAGGAATGTTACGTTTGCACCATTCACTTCTCCATCCACAAAGGGACCAGACTGATCTACCTCTAGAGTTGCGCCAAGCACGCACTCTTTCCCCTCTCCTGCGCACCGTCAGAAACTTTCATCCGGGTCATCCTCACTCTGACGCAACCAATACTGAGAAATGTTAGCTGCTCGCGGCAACTGTGTTACCTGCTCTCCTCCGTAGAATCCTGTTTCTGTACTGTATCTTTGCTGGTTAACAGTGTTGGGAAGTGGTGGTTGTGGCACCTGACTTTGTTGAACAACTACCTCATTCTGCACCTGTGGAGTTAATGATTGATGTTCCGGATTAGGTTTAGGTGGGAACTTACACTCATTTCTCCAATGCCCTAATTTTCCGCAATTATGACATGGCCATTTCTTCTTTGCCTCTTCTAGACTCACTTGACCTTTTCCTTTACCTATGTTTGGTCGCATCTTATTCTGTCCTGATTCGTTTCCATTATTATTGTCCAATTGGGCTTCTTGTTTTTCTGCCACTTTCACTTGTGCCCACATTGCCTTTTCTTTCAACTTACGCTGTTTACTCTCTATTTCATCACTACAATACTTAGCATACCTCAGCACCTCATCTACACTTCCATTCTGCCAGTTTATCATATGTTGCTTAATCATATCGCTTATTTCTTGTTTCAGGCCAAACACAAATCGGTATACAAAATGACTCATGTCCTTTTCACTCAATTCCTCATAACCACTATACTGCTTGAAAACCAATAACAATCGCTCATAATATGCATGTACAGACTCCTTACTTTCCTGTGTAGTTCTATCAATCTTAACCCAATCTGTCTCTTTGGGAGGAATCTTATTCTTCAAAAAGGTAATCACCTTGTCGTATTTCTTCATCACATCTGGTCCTGGAGCTCCTGTCTTAGGATCTCTTGGATATTCTGTAGTTGGCCAGTCAACCGTAATCTTACATTCTGACCACAGATCCGTTGGTACCACTATGTCAAACAATCCATCCAAATCTATCCACAACACTTTTGAGACCTTTACAAACCTTTCTACTTGTCGGTACCACTCAACTGGCTTCTCTCTTAACTTTGGAAAGTCATTTGTAAATGACAGGATGTCCTGCCTAGTCCAGGGAACATGCACGTAACTACCACCTGGAGTTTCTCTCATAGGGTATTCTTTAGCAACAGGTTCTTTTTCTGTTATCATAAAAGCCAATGAACCTTTGTCTATACTTTTCTCATTCTTCTTTGTCCATCTAACCTTCCACCTGTCCACATCACCCCATTTTCTCAACAACACAATCAACTCCTTTATCTGTGTCAGCCTTCCTGCTGTATTCAAATTTTCAATATCTTTTTCACAAAAGTCTACTCTGTATGGTTTCTGCAATGTTTTTACTTTTGCAAAATCTATCCCAATCTCACTAGCCACTTCTTCTAGTTTGTCATGTAAATTCTTTGCCCTCCATGTTATACTTTTGCACAGAAACATTATTTCATCATCCTGATAATTTTTTATCTTTTCAGTACCAATCGTTCCTAGAATTAATTCTTCCATATCTATTTTCAATCTGATCACATCTAATGGTTTTTCTTCTGTTTCTTTTATTTTAAAAGCTTTCATCCACTCATTTAACTCATCAGGAGTCGGACCTATGGGAGTACTATTTATTTCTGTCCAATTTCCACTCTTTTCAGGTGTCACTGTTGCAGATTCAGTTACCATAGGTATTTTTCTACCGTTACACTCATTTATTGTCAAATTTTCAGGTGGACTTGGTCTGTAAGCACTAGCCAAATTGCTTGTACCTGGACTTGTTTCCATTCTTTCCTTTTCTCTCTGAAATTGTGAACTCAAGGGAATCACCAAAGATCGTTCATCAATTTTCTGATTCTCAAAAACTGGTATTACTGGACCTATTGTTACAGGCACAGTAACTGCTTCCATATTTTTCGTTAATTCTCTAATTTTCTCAGTTAGTTCTTTTGTTGTCCTTGCCAATTCGCTTGCATTTTCGCTTTCTATTCCCTCATTTTGAGAAGTTCTCATTTGTTCTTGTGACCTATTTACCTCATTTCTCTTTTCCGGACTTTTATTTCGCATAGTCTCTATTGGTGGCGCATTTGGTGTCACCACTGTAGAACTCTGCTGATACGGAGGTGGATTTCTATTTAATATATCTTCCAGCAATTCGTCATCCGTTTCGCTCTCATGCATATACTTTTCTCTCTCTATATGTTTCTTTTTCTCAGTCCGTTTTTTCTTAGTCCCCTCCTCAACTGTAAAAGCTGGAAACAAACCTCCTGTCATGTTAGCACATCTCCATCGTTTTATTCTGTCCTCATGATTCATTCCCCACAATCTTCCGGGCACAAACTCATAACCTTTCATTCCTCTGAATCTTTCTCGCTCGTACATCTCATCTTCCCATTCTGTTAAAGCCTCAAACTGTGTCGGTCTAGGTCTAGGTTCCAATTTAAACATCTTTTCTCTTAAATTCCGTAAAACCGCTACATTAAAAGAACCATTTTCAGGGAAAGCCAATGCTCCATCATTCTTTGTATATTTTACCCAATTGTCCAACCATATGCACGTATGATATCCATATTTCAGCATCATGTGTGAAGCTGCTGATTTCGGTGGAGGAATTATTTGTCCCTCTCTAGTCACAACCTTTTTAGTCTTTCTTAAAGAAATTCTTCAATTTCGTCGTCCATGACGTTCTCTCCCTTTCATACTCGTAATACGGCATGTTTTCTATTTGTTTTCTTTTTACTCTAACGCTGTTTCTGTGTACGGAACTTCGACCAATTACAGCGCGACTCACACTAAAGTACCAATCAGAACAATTCCCACCGTCCGCGAACCAACCAATCCTAGCGCGGCACTTTTCTACGTCACTCCTGCTCTGTGTTCACGTGACTAGCGCACTATCCAATCCTAGCGCGGCACTTTTCCACGTCACTTCTACTCTTTACCCCTCCTTTACAAAATTTATCGGCAATTTTCTTTTCACTGTTTTCTTCGTTAGTTACAACAAATAAACAATTCCATAGTCTGATTCACTAAACAAAGTGACAGCCTTGTCCTTTTACACAAGAATCCTGTTTTTCCAGTAGGCAGCGTTTACCTCTACCCTACCACAGAATTATTTACTCTCACCGATAAAGTAGCACTTCCCTCTACCTTACCCTTCTTTCAAACAAACAATTTACTCGTTTCTCTGGGGATAAGACACATGTGGAGACTAGGCTCCTGAGAATTAAGGCCAAAGTTTCACAAGTAAACGTGATTTGCTATTTCATTTACACACTTTTCACACAGAAATCCCTAACATAACACAACCTGCGTTATAACCAAAATGAATTCAGACCATGTACCAAATTCCATGTGACTTCTCTTGCCACACGTGTTCCACTTCCTACATCCCAGAAGCGTGAAAACTTACATATAACATAACGCGACTCAACATAAAGTGTTAGTCATCAAAAATAATCAATAATCAATAAACAATAATCACTAAACTAATCTATAGAAAACCATAACTCTGCTACCAAGAAATCTGATGCAGCGCGTACAATAAAAACTATTCTCCTCCTAGGTTACTTATAGGTCATCCAGGGGCAAACTATATTTCTCATATCCTCATGACGATGGGGCCCATAAACATCGTCTAACACACACGCACACTCCTGGATTTCCTTTACACCTTTGTGAAATTCTGTACTCCTAGGAGAAACATGAGAACTAAATGGAGAACACCATTTTATGTACCGCTGGAAGAGCCAGGATATCTTATTACCTTATTTTGTCCCTTTCTTTTAGTTATTTCTTAAGATATTCCTGCTTATTGCTTGTCGATGAATCATTCATTTAAGAAATTAGTTCATAGTGATTAAGACCAGCTGAATCACAATAACCAATTACTTATGTCACAATCATTTAGGAAAATAACCACTGAGTCATTTTGTGTTTAAAGAATCTTAAATTTTATATAATTTAAAAAGCATGAAAAGAATTTTAATACTTTATTCAATTATTCATTCTTAAATTCACAATTTTATTAAGCATAATCAATTTATTGCAGAAAGGAAATTTTGTCATGAAGCCAAAACCCTAATTACCTGCCTAGCTTCCTAATTTAGCCTAATGATTTCTAACCTAAGTTAGGAATTAGAAATAGCCTGATTCTCATACTCAACTGTAAAATAAAGACAGCAACAGCAACTTCAGCTCATCAGCATCAGCTACCTGCAACCCGTCTCCTCGAACAGTCTTTCAGCATCTCCCGCTCAGTAAGGGATCGATCAGGACCACCCAGCACTGGAAGCCACCAACACGACTCTTCAACTCCTCTCCTGACTGTGACTGCAACCACGACTGACATCAACTCTTGACCCCCTCCCACTAAGAGTAGGCCCTCTTATACCCTAATTCTAACTTTGCTAACTAACTGTTGCAACATTAATATCACGCTTTTCTTTCATTGGTCCATGCATGTCAGCTTATTCATTCTTTAATCAAGTTCTCTTGGATTCAAGGGTCCTTGGATCATTTCCTTTCCCATACGCTTAAACATTTCCATCTGATTCGATCAGTTCATTTGTAACTTCTTTCGACACATTCGAGAACTCCGCAGTCATTGTCCTTTCTCTTGACTTGTTTCCCACGGGCTCTTGCTGATCATCACGGCACGCTATCAGTTCAATTAGGTCACATCAGCCTTGACCATTACTTGCATCTTAGCCTCTCTGTTAAACCATGAGTTCGCTTTCTCCCATTTCATCACGTGTCATGTGTTCCCTTGCGCCTGCGCACATCTTCCCACTGGCGGCCATTTTATCTCGCCACTCGGTTATACTTTAGAAGCACTAATTTGAGGCAAACAAAACATAATTAAAATAGAGAAAAATATCCCTTTCGTTTCCCTCCCGTCTACGTACCCCAATTAGTTGTTACCTAGCAGAAAGCAACATTTAAGCTGTTCCTTACTTACCATCACTATTTGTTTTTGCAACGACACGTTTTATTTCTATGAAGCACAATAACATGCATTTATTTTTATTAGTACGCATTTATTTTTACGTTATAACTAGACACACGGACATTCATTAATAGATTATTTAGCACACACATTGGCATATTACCATTCCCACACATACAGTGTTGATTAATACATTTAAACGAACATTTTATTTAATTAATTATAAAATTTGTTAGGGGTTAAAATTTTTATTTTCCCTGCTCTATCAGCGTCTCGACCAATATGTGTCACTCCATGGTACATCCTTGCCATATGAGAAAGTAAACTATCTGGCATGACTGGTCTTCCATCAATGTATACCCATACATCATCATCTTCTAGTCTCCTCCATCCTGCCTTTTCCCATTCCTGTCTCTCTTCATCACCTGCCTCCTCCTGTAATTGTCTCACTTCATCCCATGTTTCAATGGTGTTAGTAAACATAAATTGACAAACCGTATGTTCTTTTGCTTTTCTCCGATTTATGGAAGTCTCATTCTTTGCCCAATATTGTGCTACTTGGTCAGCAAATCTGTTGCCTTGAGTCACATAATCATCTCCTGACTTATGTGCGGCACATTTGACCACTGCAACTCGTTTTGGCAATTGTAATGCTTCCAGCAATTCCTTTACAAATTGACTATTCCTGATGGGGGACCCCGAAGAGGTCAGGAATCCCCTCTGCATCCATAGTTCTCCAAAATCATGCACAATGCCAAAGCCATATTGACTATCAGTAATTATAGTCTTTTTCCCAATTTACAGGCTTGAATTAGATCTATCAATTCAGTAACTTGTGCAGATTTTACCCCTTTCAGACAGGATGCTTCCAGGATTTCCGCTACAGTACAGACAGCATAAGCAGAACTCAACACACCTGTTCCAGTTCGCAAACAAGAACGATCAACAAACATCACACAATCAGATTCCTCAAGAGGAACATCTTTGATATCAGGACGGGGCTTGGTACAAAATTCAGTCACATCCAAACAATCATGTTCAGCTTCATCCTTTACTTCTTCATCCCAAACATCTGGCAATAGAGTAGAGGGATTCACATTTGTACATCTCACTATTGTCACATTTTCTGCTCCCAGAATCACTCTCTCATACCTTGTCAGCCTACTATAGGTGAGGTGCTGAGTCCGTGTTCTTGTTAAAAGGATCTCAACTGAATGTGGCACATACACTCTCACAGGATGACCCATTATGATCCCTTCACTCTGTTCCAGGCTCACACAAGTAGCAGCTACTGCTTTCAAACATCCAGGCAATGCGGCAGCCACTGAATCTAAAGTAGCTGAAAAATATGCCACAGGTCGTCTTGACATTCCATGCCTTTGAGTTAGAACTGCAAGTGCACACCCATCTCTTTCACTACAATACAATGCAAAATCCTTTGAATAATCAGGCATTCCTAATGCCGGAGCCTTACACAGACTGTCTTTCAGTTTAACAAAAGCATCCATACTTTCTTCATCTAATTTGACTGGGTCTTTCACATCATTCCTCGTCAACCTCTGTAGAGGTTTTGCCATCAGTGAAAATCCACTGATCCATTGTCTGCAATATCCAACCACTCCCAAAAACATTCGCACTTCCCTTTGTGTCGTTGGCGGTTTCATGTCCTTAATCACTCGAATACGCTCTGATGTTACCTTTCTGACTCCCTTCTCAATCTTGTGACCTAAGTATTGGACTTCTCGCTGGCAGAATTGTAATTTCGCAGGGGACACTTTATGTCCACCTTCTGCCAAATGGTTCAGTAAAGCAACTGTGTCTGCAACGCAGGCTTCTCGAGTCTTTGATGCCACCAGTAGGTCATCAATGTACTGAACCAGAACAGACTCTTCAGACATTCTCAAATCTTCCAGACACTTTTTCAAAATCTGATTAAAAATTGAAGGACTCTCAGTATAGCCTTGAGGAAGTCGGCACCATGCCAAAACACGATCTCCAAACTGGAAAGCAAATAAATACTGGCTATCTGGATGCAGGGGAATCGAAAAGAATGCATGACACAAATCAATCATAGTATACCACTCCGCATCATGTGGGATTTGGTATAGAATCACTGCTGGGTTTGGCACAACTGGACAACAAGGCACAACAATTTTGTTTACCTTTCTCAAATCTTGTACTATTCTATAGGTTCCATTTGGCTTTTTCAATCCCATAATAGGTGAATTACAAGGGCTACTCATTATTTCTTTTAAAATTCCTTGTTCAATCATTTGATCAATTACAGGAGTTATTCCTGCTACAACGTCTGGCTTCATTTTATACTGTGGTGTATTTGGATAGTCAATACCATCTTTCACTGTGATTCTAATCAGATCCACTTTCTTCATCAACCCAATCTCCTGTCCTGTGAAATCCCATACCTCTGAATTCACTACCTTCATCAATTCTTCAGGCACACTTTTGTCTGTAAGAAGCTGAAAATAACTCATTCACTTCTGTTCCTTGCTTTGCTAGCACCATTTTAAACGCAACATCCTCATCAGGTGTCTGAAATGCAATACCATCCGGTGTGCAGTAAATTGTGCAATTCATCTTAAACAGCAAATCTCTTCCTAACAAATTCACTGGACTCGAGTCACACACTACAAACCGATGCATGTGTTTAAAGGGGCCAATATGTACTTCAATTGGTTTAGTAACTGGAGTATTTATCTGTTTATTTGAGACTCCTACTACCTGGATAGTTTCTCCCGAGAGGGGTAGGTTCGGATTTCTGCTGCTCCCACAGTAGAACGGGTAGCACCAGTGTCCACAAGAAAGGTGATATCATTACCTTCCACTTTTCCATCAACAAATGGACCTGACTGATCTACCTCTAGAGTAGCGCCAAGCACGCACTCTTCCTCCCCCCTCAGGCACCGTCATTGATTTGACTCAACATCACTTCCATCACATTGCATCCAAAATTGGGGAATCACATTTGTGTTAGTATTTTTACCAACCTGGTCTCCTCTGTGGAACCCTGTATCCGCACTGTATCTTTGAGCATTTACACTATGTGGTAACGGTGGTTGCGGGACCTGATATTGGGTAGTAACTACCTGCTGCGGTGTCTGTTGCACAACTACCTCACTCTGCACCTGTGGGGTTAAAATTTGATTTCCTCCATTAGTCCTCTGTACTGATCTACACTCATTCTTCCAGTGTCCATACTTTCCGCACCCATGACAAGGACATTTCTTTTTCGCCTCTTCTCTGCTCATTTGTCCTCTTCCTCCACCTCCACTGGGTTTTTGAGCATTCTGACTAACTCCTCCCATTTGGTTTATAGCCTGAGAATTCAACTGAGTTTCTTGCTGCTCTGCTACCTATACTTGTGCCCACATCATCTTTTCTTTTAATTTGCGATGGCGGGACTCAATGTCATCACTACAATATTTCGCATACCTCAAAATCTCATCGATCGTTTTGGCCTGCCAACACAACATATGCTGCTGTATCATCTGACTAATCTCAGGTCTTACTCCATACACAAACCTATACACAAAATGACCCATATCTTTGTCTCCAATATTCTCAAAACCACTATACTGCTTAAAAACTTATAATAACCTCTCATAATATGCATGCCCAGATTCTTTCGGCTCTTGGGTTGTTCTATCAATTTTTACCCAATCAGTTTCCTTAGGGGAAATTTTGCTTTTCAAGAAAGTAATCACTTGATGATACTTTTTCATCACCTCATCAGAAGGTGCTCCTGTTTTGGCATCCCTAGGATATTCATCTTTTGGCCAATCAACTGTAATCTTACATTCAGTCCATAAATCTGCAGGGACAACAATTTCAAATAATCCATCTAAATCCTTTAACAATACTTTCGAGACTTTCACGAACCTCTCAACTTGTTTATACCATTCCACTGGCTTTTCTCTCAACCTGGGAAACTCATTGGTGAAAGACAATATATCCTGTCTAGACCACGGAACATGCACATAACCTCCCCCTGGAACTTCTCTCATAGGACATTCCAGAGCTGCATTTTCTACTTCTCTTACTGGACGCAAATGTATTTCTTTAGCAGCCAATTCTTCCTTCTTCCTCATCCATCTACCCTTCCATCTTTCCACGTCTCCCCATTTTCTCAAAACAACCATTAATTCTTTTATCTGCAATCGTCTACCAGACGTATTCATATTTTCTATATCCTTTTCAGTAATATCCACTCTATATGTCTTCTGCAACACCTTTGATCTTCCCATGTCTATTCCTAGCTCATCTGCAGCTTTCACTAACCTCTCATGTAGATTCTTTGCTTTCCATGTAATACTCATACACAGATACATCAATTCATCATCCTGATAAGTCTTTAGCCTGTCTGGACTTATGGTCCCAATGATCATTTCTTCCAGATCTACTCTCAACTTACATACATCTATAGGCTGTGGCTGTGTTTTTCTCCTTTGTAACCCTTTCACCCAATCATCTAATTCTTCAGTGGTTGGACCTATTGAAACTTCACTTCTGGGGATTTCATCCAACTCTATTCTTTTTGGCTGTAACTGCATTATCTCCCTAGGTATTTCAATTATTGTTAGCTTATTCGGAGGTGTTGACCTAGTAACTGTAGTGGGCTGTTCACTTTGGACACTTACGGCGTTAATTCTACTACTAACTGATGTTATGGCAGAATTTAATGGGACAGTCAAGGAAGGTTCATGGATAAGTCTACTTTCAAATACAGGTATTGCTGGACCTATAGTTACTGGCACAGTTATTGCATCTATTTTCATATTCATCTGATTCAATTTTTCAACTAATTCTTTGGTTTGTGTGGCAAATTCTGCTTCTCCTTCCTGCTCTACATCGCTTACAGTTGGAACTGGTGTCGTTTGAGGTGTCATTGGGGTTTCCATTGACGGTGCATTTGGTGTCACCATCGCTGAATTCTCCTGATAAGGTGGTGGTCGTTTAACTAATATATCATCCAGCAGCTCATCATCAGATTCATTCGGGTTATACCCATAGCCAAATTGCTCTAAATGTCTCTTTTTCTCCTTACATTTGTTTCCTGCAGTCTCTCCTACCATTAAACTGGATACAATCCTTCAGTTATCTCTCCATTCCTGCATCTCTTCATTCTGTCTTCATGTCTTTCATCATGAAATCTTCCAAACATAAATCTATGAACTCTACCACCTCTATGTCTTTCTCTTTCATACATTTTATCTTCCCATTCTACTAGTGCTTCAAACTGTGTAGGTCTAGGTCTGGGGTCTAATGCCATCATCTTTTCTCTCAAATTACGCAATACTGTCAAATTAAAAGAACCATGCTCTGGAAAAGCTAGTATACCATCATTCTTCGTATATCCTACCCAATTTTCTAGCCAAATATATGTGTGATAACCATATTTTAACATCATATAAGACGCTGGTGACTTTGGTGGAGGGATAGGAACTCCTTCTCTCGTTATTACTGGTTTATCCTTTTTAAAGAATCTTTTAATTTTGCCAAACAAAGTCAATTTCTCCTGTTTCGGTTGTTCAAAATACATTTTTGTTGCTTTTCAACAACTTTACTCGATACAAATCTTTGTCAACACAATCCACTATAATTCACCAATCGAACTCCTTTGCTTCCCTAAACACCTGACCAATGTCAGTGCGACACACTCTAACTCTTCCAATCAGAGCTTTCTACGTCTCCGCTATCCTGTCCAATGCCAGCGCGGCTCACACCAACCAGCCAATCTGAGCTCACTCTGTCTTTACAGTCTGACCAATGCCAGCGCGGCATTCTGTGACGTCAGCCTCTCCTCCTGCTGCTGACCCTCCCTTTACAAAAATTATCGGCACTTTTCTAAGTTCTTTTTCCTTACAATAACTTATTAGTCACAACATAAAACAATACCACACTGTCTGTTTACTAAATAAAGAGATAGTTTTTCACTCTCAAGAACATTCCTTCCAATACAGGCAAGTATAGCAATTCCGCTATCCTTCCCTTCATCCAAGCTATGAGAGGACCTGTTACTTCTTTAGGGATAAGGCCAAAATTTCACAAGAGGACCTTTTATTGAAAAGGAGGTCTCGCTACTCTTCCGGGGATAAGGCCAAAGGTTCACAGGTGGACCCTTCGCTATCTCACTCTTCTCTTACATACACACTAAATAGTCCCTAATTTAAACAGACAATGCACCTATTCCCGTGTGATTTCACTTCTCACACTTTTCTTCTGCCTTATTTCAGGCTAACTTTTACTTTGCCGGCTTCTCAGATACCCTTCTGTACCTGTGTTCCAAAGACTACATAAAATCACGATACTAATTCACTTTACGTAAAATGTTAAACATTTAATCAATAATCAATAAATTACCAAACTAATCAATAATAACCATAATTCTGCTACCAGAAAAACTGATCCAGCGCAACCCCTAATTCATGAACCAGGGGATCAGGGAAAATCTCGACACACATAAATTGTTTTACCAAACAACGGGGCCCATCACACTTTACCCATAAATGATCCCTGAAGACGGGCGCTGGATTTGGGGGGTTTAGTTTGTCAGTTTTAGTAAGTACTATGCTTAACATTAATAACATTTGTATATAATTCTAACTATTTGTAATCTCAACTGTCTTCTTCCTTTGGTCGATGGACCATTAGTTGAAGAGTTGATGGTGACTATAATTAACTAAACAGTTTAACATTTAACTAAATAACCACAGAGTCGCTTCTTCAGTTAATGATTTTATATTATTAAATGCTCTTAATTGGATTATCAGTGCACACACAAGATTACATATAAGAGAACAAATTATCAAGCAATGTAATCAAAATGAATCATTTGCATCGATATCAAAGCGTGCATAGGAATGGGGAAGAAAAGGTACAGCATAAATACTTGCGGAAATATATTGCAAAATTAAAGCAATCAAGGAGGGTGATACCCACCAAAGATTCAGGAAAACCACTTCCTTGGCCGAGGTTATGGCAAGAGGTCCCTAGAGATAGGCTCAGAGGACAAAGTTAACAGGACAGATGCAGCTAAGTTTGCCATAAACTAATAACTAAATTAATCTCCCAATCAATCTACCTTGATCTAGTTCTCCTCGGACGCAGTCTCCTCCCAAGCACTCCCACAACGTTCTCGTACCTAAAGCGTTTCTCTGGCTTTGTGCTGGTCTGCTCTCTCTGTCTTGGATCTGCCACTCCGGCCTGCTCTGCTATACCGGACCGCACTGCCTCAAGTTCGTCTGATCTCTCTCCGACCCTTCTCTCTCCGTCTCATCTGATCTGCGTCTCGCCTTGTCTGTTCTCTTCTCTTCCCTCGTCTGATCTGTTCTGCGTCTGACACACCCCTAATTGGGATATCAATTATACCCTTCTGCCTAACACACTATCTTACAATGTTGCAGTATCGGTAGAAACTCGGTCTGTGATTGGTTGTCATAAATCATACTTGGGTCGCCCCATCCAGTTCTCCTCACAAATCCATCCTATACCGGTTCTAACAAAGGAAGGATTTAAGACCAATACATTCGTATACCACTAGCATTCATAATTACACATTTTGTCACATTGTACATTATGATATCCGCTTCACATTCGAATTGCACGTAGTGATGGCTGTTCCCACAGTCGCTGTCGCGTCTTGGCACATAAACAATAGGACACAGGTCAAAATGGCCTTCACACAGATTACATCAGCTGGTACACTCTGCAGTCTGCAAGCAGGCAACCCATACTGGCACATGCGCGCTTCATACCGACCAAGCCAACCGCATGCTGGTTTAGACAAGAGTCCATTTTCATGCAGGCCCAATCTCATACTAAAGTAAATAAACACAAAAGAATATTAATTCATGAAATAAAACCCATTATGATTACCTCCCACCATACTAATGCCCTGTATTAATTAAATCCTAGCGAAAGCTATTAATTTAAAGCAACCTTTTCGTTATTTGTGCACAACATGCAAAATGTGCAATGTACAACATATCATAAACATGCATTAGTACGGTTTTCCAAAGCGCAAACAGTTAATACATACTCATGCCAACATGGTTTAGTATATTATGTAAAATGCGTTTGACCCTCGTGTAAATGTGTGCATTCAGGGTTGGTTAGTTCATGCAGTCAATACATTATTATGGGGTTACTTAATTTCGTGAGGATGTATTTTACAAACCTCACTCCATCAAGCGTGACAGACAATCCTCCTCTTGTGTATATTTAACATGCATATTATACTCTTGTAGTTTGGATAAAAGCCTCACCAAACGTGTGGAGGCTTTGCCCAAACCATTATCATTTAAAAGATATACAAAAGGTTAGTGGCCAGTGTACTCATCAAATGTGGTCCCACAAATATATGTTTTGAGTTTATCTACTGCCTATACGTAAGACAAAGCATCACGCACAATTGTATTATAATTGGCTGGTGCCTAAATGAGTGTTCTAGAAGCAAACGCAACAATAATCTCATTCCAGACACAAACTTCCCAAAAACCGTTCCAATACCTTTCAGACTGGCATCTACTGCTATTGAACAATTTCCATAAGGAACATACAGACTCGAATCTGGAGCATTTAAAACAAACTTTTTGATTTTTTCAAAAGCATTGCCCACCTGTCAAGTCCAATCACATTTGGTAACTTTTTAAAGTAAAGATCTTAAGGGTTGGACAGTCAGAGCATACCCACGGACAAATTTTGCATAGTACTCCCAAAGCCCTAAAAACAAGCGCAGCAAATTTTTATCCGTGAGATGAGGTGCTTTTTGTATTGCTTTCAGATTACAACATTTAAGTTTAATGTCTTTGTCCAAAATCGTGTGACCTAGATAGTTAACCTGTTGAACCAGAAGTTTACATTACTCTTGCCTCAAAGTAATTCTTCTCTCATCTAAAATGCGGAAAAAATGCTCAAGTACTATTAAATGTTTCTATCTTTTGTAAAAACGAAGATGTCATCTTGGAAGGCCTGAACAATGTCTAAACACCAAACGAAATATCTATAATTTTCTGAAAGACTTTGGCTCTTGATGCCAGCCCAAAAGGCATCCGTAAGTACTTATAAGCATCCTTGGTCATGACAACAGTAGTAAGTTCTTGGGAATGTTTACTCAAAGGAATCTGGTGATAAGCTGAATGAAGGTCAATTTTAGAGAAATATTTAGTCTCACCAAATTTGGCAATCATTTACTGGATGCTTATTTATTCTCCCTTTGAACCACTGTAGTAAACTATGTAGTGCTTGGTTCCCCACATTCTTTTAGGTCATAGATTTTATGTGAGTTGTGAGTTGCGAAGATACTGCATGAGGCAGTAATAAATACTACTCTTTCACTCCACTTTTGGTCACATGGTATAAATGACTTAAGAATTTGACAACAAGTTTCCGCTCTGGTGTGGAGGACCTCTGTGGAACTGCACTGGGCCGGTTTTACTTATCCATACATCGATACAAGTTACAATGAAGCTGCACAGATTACAAAGAAGCCACCACGTACCTGTGTTGACGGGCTGAGGACGTACAACTGATCCAGTGCTACACTTAATCAGGGATCGATACTCAATATCATTACATACAAATGGCCCATACACATTCACCCCACTCATGAAATCCCTGTTGCGCTGGGAGTCAAGTTTTAATGACGTGATCCGTTAGTTTTCTTCTATAAGTTCATATTTAACGTTTCTAAATACATAACTGAACCTGAATATCAACTCTCTTTCTTCTGGTCGATGGACCAATTAGTTGAGTGGTTGATGGTAATAATAGTACTATCTATCTATCTAGTTTGGCTAAATAATCACAGACTCGATATGATTAATAAAGTTTATCGCAAAATTATGTGAAATCAATGCTCATCGCATACAGGTCATAAAGCAAACAATGAAAAATCTCACAAAGAGGTAAAAGGAAACTACAGCAAATGCAAACAGTGTCATACTCATCAAATGAACAATGCACATATGAAGGAGTGGATAGATGAAGAGACATAAGTTTCAGAGACAAAAATATATATTTGCAAATGTTTATGCAAAGGATGAATCATGAAGATATACTAACCCAAAGGATCAGAGAAATACCACCCCCCTGGCCAAGGAGGTAGTGGGTGGTCCCCCAAAATAGAGTCAGGGAACAAAGATTTCAGGATACAGGAACGAGACAAGAACAGGATCAGCTAGGCCTTTCTGCAGACCGACGGACAGCGACGAATCACCCCTCTATCTCTCCTTCTCTGCTCAGCTCACAATCTCGAACCCACCTCTCTCCTCTCTTCTCTAGCTAAACCACACCCCTAAAGGCACCCCAATTATACCCTAAAACCTACATGTCCAACCCACAATAGTTGAAACAATTTTTTAAAACTCAGCCTCTCATTGGATGGTTTAGGGGGTGTTCAATCACACCACCATGATCACATTCATGTACAGTCTTTGTTTTACATCTTTCCCATAACGTAATTTTCGACTAGTTCATTTGTTCATAAAACATGTAACAGTTTCATCGTTCACATGAGTTTTTCTGCTACGTCCGTGGAAGAAGTCTTGGGTCCCACGGCCAGTCTCGTCTCTTGGCAGACAAACAATGTTTTCGTAGCTGATCAGCCTTGACTTTTTGTACTCTTCTGCAGCGCTCAGCTTTTCTGTCTATTTATTGGGTTATTCATGCTTTTCTTCCAGTCCCCATCTACCATGTCAACTTTAGGAAAATGCAGGGCCATTCAGCTTACTGTGACGAATAAAGCATAAGCATTTATTAATTACATGGATATGTACGTTTCACTGTTTACCACCCTCCTTTTGCACAACCCCATGTTAATATTTTTCTTAGCAAAGCTTTTAAGCAAAAGCGGCATTATTTATTATTATTTTCGAAGCAAGATGCTAGATGCAAAATGCGGCCTGGTTCTTTCATGCATTAGTTCACATTAGTGCACTCATGTGCAAAAGAGGTTTCCCGTGTATTTTATGTGATTTGTATGTTAATTTCCACTGCACACTGTTAGTATGTATTACGGGGGTGTCAATTCGAGTAGTTTTTCTTTTTCTTGTAAAATCCTGCTCCATCAATCCCCCCCCTTTGATGGCTTTTTTGAGCCATCAAAAATACCCATCATACCATGTGCCATCCTAAAGTTCAAAATTCTTCTCTCTTTTCATCATTCTTTCGTCTAAATCTTTTATCATTTCGTAATAATTTCTTTTCATATCTTCTAGTTCTATCTCATCTCTTTTTCTCTTTCTTGCTCTTCATTTGTTATTTGATTCTGTCATCTTTTTTCTTCCACATCTACATTTACAACACTTATATATTGTTATTATTACTAAGGCTACTATAGCTACTGAAATGATTGGCATTATTATTTTTCCTAATAAGCTACTCCCAAAGGTAGAAAACCATTTACCTACAGAAGAGAAACTCTTACCAAGTCTCTCCCACACACCGTCAATCTCCAGTTGGGTCAAATCTTCATGTAATTTCGTAATATTCCTTATATATCCCTCAATACTTTTACTTTTGTATGGGATATAAGTACAGCAGTGTTGAATTTTCAACATGCCACAGACTCCACCCTCTTTTGCCAATAGGATATCAAGGGCAAGTCGATTTTGTAAAACCATTGATCTGATCGCATCCATTTCAGTGTCGATCATCAAGAACCCACCAGCAGTATCTGTTGATAAACGATCAACCACTGTGGACAATTTTCGAATTTTATGTGAATTCAAAACGACTCCAATTGATGGTATCAGTGCACCAAACATGTCACCTATTATTTCTTAGAAACTCGCTCTTTTATTACGTGTTAGTCCTTGTTTTACTTCATTGATTCTGTTGTTATTTTTATCTACATGATAGGTTTTTGGAAAAACTATTCCAAAATAACAACTACCATACCAATATGCAGGCAACCTGTAGTAGGCTTTCTTACCACACACATAATAGACTCCTGGGAAAACAGGATCAGTTCCACCCTTTAATCCCCATCCTCCAGTAATTTGGAAAGTATCCTCACACTCACTAGTACCAATGAAATAATTATTATAGTTAGTTTTTAGTCTAAGCAAACAGATTTTCCCTTTTTGATACCAGTCCAGGGACATTGCAGCGTATGTCTCGCCTTTCTCATAATTTCCTTCTCTAAAAGCCCATGGTGGTACATGTGACTTCTGTTCAGCAGCTTTTCTTTGGAAACTTTCTCTTCTATTTTCTACCATATCTATGAATACCTTTTCTTCAACCTGCAAACTACATGTTAGATTATGTTTATAAGCATATTCCATATCTAGTGTCTTAGTAATATGGAAGAATTCTCCCATATATCGTGCATTTTTACAACTTAAAACCTTGTTCAGCTCTTTTATAATAGGTATTTCTGAAAATACTAAATCTATATTGGAATAATGATACTCCAGCTTCCCCGTTACATAAAAGAGGCTTGTTAAAACACTACATGACACACCATATGTTAAAGGTAGGTGATGATAGGTCACCCCCTCTGAGAAAGATGAAGGTAATTGCATGCACACATAACAATCACTCATATTCATATAACAATTTAGTAAAAACATTTAACGAGAAATCACTAATTGATTTATCATGGTGATAAATACTTCCATCTATTTGTTCTATATTAGTATTAAAGGTTTCTTTAGTAACTTCACTCACTCCTTCATTCATTACGTCATTAGTATTGTTTCTGTTATTAGCTACCATTAGAATAGGTATAATGACAGTTAATAATACCCACATAAATGTTAGTAAAAAGACACTACATAAACAAACTTTAATACATCTACGTTTTAGGCTAGATTTTGGATGTCCAGTCACTGTTGCTTCTGCCATTTTGTTTTTTACCTCAAAAATATATATATATCTATAACACTCTAAACTTTGCTCTAAAAAATAATTTCTGAAAAGTAGTGTAATCCTACATTTCACGCTTTCTTCTTCACCCCTTTTCTTTTTATTTCTTTCTTCAAATCTTCTGAGTCTGTCAATTCATTTTGACTGACAATGTTGCACTCTAGTTTTTCACAATTCTTTAAGGTGGTCTCAATTTACTTTCATCAATTTGCTCAGTGTCAGTACTGTCTTTTTCTTCACTTGGATCTGCGCTTTCAATTTCTTCCAAGATTATATAAGTCCATTCTGGTGCTGTGTATTTCTTGCTTGGAATTGTTATTCTTTTTGTTTTTCGTACTGAATCTTCTTCTGACTCTTCCTGTTCTGTTTAACTAGAGACCTCATTAATTTGCTCTGGTCTTCTCTTTGACTTTCTCCTCGCAAGAGTGTATTTTAGTCTTTTCACTCCACCTGGCCAATTGTCACCTTTTCTTGCTTTCTTAGTTTGAACCACTTCTTCACCTTCTTTCTCTGGCTCACAGTTTCTTTTACTTGGCTTTTCTTTTATTTGTTCTTTTTCTTGACTTTCAGTAGCTTCCCTTTCTTCTGTTTCAACAGCAGTTTCATGAGACCCAGTAGCTGGTGCCCACTCTACTTGACTTGTGCTTGGCTGTTCATCATCTGTTTGCTCTTCAGAATCTGTCACTTAAGATTCTTCAGCTTCACACACTTCAGCCTCTGGTTTTTGACTTCGGTTTACCAGTTGCTGCTCTTCTTGTCTTTCAAGCGGACTTGGGACTCTTCTGGTATGGCTCGCATGGATCCAGTTTGGCAAGCCACCACACTTCACTGCTGTCGTCGTCACCAGAATCACTTGATAAGGTCCTTTCCACCTGGGTTCTAAACACGATTTCCTCACGTGCTACTTCACGAGAACCCACTCTCCAGGACTCAGATCATGAGCTTGATTCGGCTGTGTTGTAGTAGCATTCTCTCCAACCCGGTGAGACACAGAACGTACCAGATCAGCCAATCCTCTGCAATAATCAAGCACTAGATCATCAGATATATTCATCAGTTTGTTCGCTGGTATAATCGCTTGTCTCATTGCTCTTCCCATTAGGACTTCGTGTGGACTCAATCCCGTCTTTTTATCAGGAATGCTTCTGAGACTCATCAATACAAGGGGTAAAGCGTCAGGCCATTTCAGTGTTGTGGATGCACACACTTTTCCTAACCTAGATTTTATTGTGCCGTTAATCTGCTCAACTACTCCAGATGCTTCAGGTCGATAGGCACAATGCAGTTTCTGCTCTATTTGCAATGCTGCACAAATCATCCAAATTATCTCATTATTAAAATGTGTTCCTCTATCTGTCTCTAAAGTGACTGGAAATCCAAATCTTGGGATCAACTCTCTCAAAAGTAGTTTTGCGACAGTCAGACTATCGTTCCTTCTCGTGGGATAGGCTTCCACCCAGCGAGAGAACAAACAAACAACAACCAAGACATATTTTAATCCGTTACACGAGGGGAGCTCGATGAAATCCAATTGGAGTCGTGTGAATGGTCCTGCTGCTTTTCCAATTCGTCACAAGGAGTCAAAACCTCAAAGAACTTCTAGCCAAAAAAAGTTTGCCCACCAACACGAAACACACTGGGATGAAAAGATGCAGCAATTGCATACATTGCAATAATGTCATGCAACAGAATTTTATTACACATCCAAGAACAGGAGTGAAAATTACTCTAAATCACTCCTCAGATTGCAATACAGCCAACGTTATTTATTGCATTAAATGTCCGTGTGGTCATCTTTATGTTGGAAAAACTGAGATAAAAATAAAAATACGTATTGGAGAACATAAAAGCATAATCAGAAACAAAAATACAAACTCCAACTTAGTAGTCCATTGGATGGAGCAAGGTCATAATATCACTCAAGCTCAGTTCTTAATTGTAGAAAAACTTACATTAAAGGAAGGAATTGACCCAAGCAAAAAACGTTCCCAAAGAGAAGTGTTTTGGATCAGGAGGCTCAACACAATGATGCCGCTCGGTCTGAATGACAAATTGGACTTGAGTTGTTTTCTGTAAATCAGTACCTTTTGAAGAGTTGCATCTACCATACATCACCTATTAATATGTTCTTCAATCATCACATACCCATAGAACTACTTCGTACAGCACGCATATTTTTATGCAACACAACACCACTTTGCTTGCTATAGCAGGTATAGCTCTCATAGCATAGACACATCTTCTATAGGCATACTTTAGGAGTATTATTGTCATAAGCACAATTTCTTTTTTGATGCATGAGTTTCCAATGAAGCAGGTTTTCACATACTGTTTGTACAATCTACTCTGTTTATGGGGACATTAGATTGTTCCGTATATTGTCTGACTTTGTGCTCTTTACCTCTTTACGGTCTTCACTTCACTTGTCACATCCTTGTTACTTCTTATGTCAGTGCCTTGGAGTTGATGTGGTCATTTGTTCTTTTTGCACTTACTTTTTATCATCTGTCATCACTCTTCGTGTGTTATTTCCGCAGTTTCTTCAGATTCTGTCCCTGTATAGCTTCCTACTTTCCCTAGGTTACAGTTTACATACAGCCAATAGTTACATTTTTTCAGGCTTTTTTCTAGACCTATTTTAATTTTATTATTCAGTATGCACTTGTTGCATATGCGTTTTGCTACCTTTCCCGTCATTTTTTTGTATCTAGTTTTTTAGTTTTTCTGTTCATCCCTTTATTCCTCCGTTCATTTTTTCGTTCGCCAGAGTTATGTTAATTTGTACTTTGCTGTGCCGCGGGTTTTATTTTATATCCTTGCAGCTTTCTTTCAGCATTTTTTTCGGATGCTAGCACTTTTGTTTACGCACCATCAGGCGTTTACTGGCCTGTATCCTAGGCTCTTCTAGGTCCAATGTAACAGCATTGTTGTTTTATATGTTGTTGTTTATAGTTTGTTGTTCTCCTTATTCATCTTTAAGGCCAGATCATTTCAAATTTTACTTGGATCTGAGCACTTTTCTACTTTTCTCATCACCGCACTAAGATGGCGGCCAAACTCACCCGTAGTTTCGTTAGTTTTCCTACACGTCGTCATGTGACCTTTGCAGTTTCGCGGGTTTCTTATTTCTTTAAACATGGTGGAGGCGTCTTGAACGCCACCAACTGAAACCACATGGAAACCTTTTCAGGAGAACTTTCACCGGAGCAATCGGTGAGTTGAGATATGTTTTCTTCTAACAGACGCCTCAGTCACCACTTTGAAACCTTTTTACTCATTATTTTTATCGTACTTTTTTCAGATGGTATGCTGGATTTTCAGTAACACCAGGTAAATACTTTCCAGGACACGTGGTGTTAAAATCCGGTGCTTGTCGCCTTTCACATTAGTTGGAGTTCATCTTCAATTTCGATTTTTTTATTTTTATTTTCAGGTTTTTGCCCCGTATTTCATTTCATCAGGTAAATGAACCTTCATTTCTTCTTGGTTTCGGCTGCCAGTATTGTTGGCAGTAATGCACAAGTCCTTTCCTTCTCTTGCCTTATGCGTGTTTTTTTTTATAGAATACGCATTTCACAAAGATTAAGAGGCCACAAACACAGTTTGTATTCTACAGTTGTGCGTCAAGTAGGTGTCCTTTTCTTTCTTTTTTTTTTTTCTGTTGTTAACTATGGCATTGTGCTGTTTCAGCATGCATGGAGCACGACTTATCACTCATGAGCAGTATTTAAATTGGTGATGGCAACTCTTCTATTTTCACCACTTCAGAATAAAAACCCGGTACTTTTACCGCAATCTTTTCATATTTAAATAATGGTGTCTCACGATCTTGGTAGTGATATAACAATTTAATTAATGAATGTATTGATAATTTTAACACATGCATTTAGCATTAATTTGTAAATTTTTTGTATTGCAGTGGCCCCTGAAGAAGGGACACAGGGTCCCGAAATGCATTGGGCTACCCATAACTGTTTCTGAATTACAAGCATCGTAATCCTACAATTTTGGATAATGTATTTAAGATGAATTGATATGTGTATAGGCCAAAGAAGAAACAAGCAATTTGATGTACTTTCTTTGTTCTATTGATTGATTTATTTATATCACACAATAATAAACATTATTGAACAAAATTTGATCTTTTTGTCTGAAGCTTCATTTTGAACAATTCTTGATTTACATTGTTGATCATGTTGAAATTTGATTAAGTTTCTAGAACACACATTTGTAGTGCACGCAGTTCTTCAAGTGAGTGTTCGCTTGATTTAGTTGCATTGAGACACAGAACGTACCAGATCAGCCAATCCTCTGCAATAATCAAGCACTAGATCATCAGATATATTCATCAGTTTGTTCGCTGGTATAATCGCTTGTCTCATTGCTCTTCCCATTAGGACTTCGTGTGGACTCAATCCCGTCTTTTTATCAGGAATGCTTCTGAGACTCATCAATACAAGGGGTAAAGCGTCAGGCCATTTCAGTGTTGTGGATGCACACACTTTTCCTAACCTAGATTTTATTGTGCCGTTAATCTGCTTAACTACTCCAGATGCTTCAGGTCGATAGGCACAATGCAGTTTCTGCTCTATTTGCAATGCTGCACAAATCATCCAAATTATCTCATTATTAAAATGTGTTCCTCTATCTGTCTCTAAAGTGACTGGAAATCCAAATCTTGGGATCAACTCTCTCAAAAGTAGTTTTGCGACAGTCAGACTATCGTTCCTTCTCGTGGGATAGGCTTCCACCCAGCGAGAGAACAAACAAACAACAACCAAGACATATTTTAATCCGTTACACGGGGGGAGCTCGATGAAATCCAATTGGAGTTGTGTGAATGGTCCTGCTGCTTTTCCAATTCGTCCCCAACTAACAACTGTCTTTCTGCCTGGATTTTGTTGCTGACGGATGACGCACCTCTGGCACAGACTCTCTGCAATGACCCTGAACTTTGGGTTATACCATGACTGCTTGAAGAGCCTAATCATTGCATCTCTTCCAACATGTGCAATTCCATGGTATACCCTTGCCATTTGTGAAAGTAGACAATCTGGCATAACTGGTCTTTCATCTATATAAACCCACACTTCGTCCTCTGCTCTCTTTCTGCAGCCTGAATTTATCCAAATTTCCTTCTCCTCGTTACTTGCCTCTTCCTGCAATTGCCTAATTTCATCCCAAGTTTCTAATGAAGAAGAGAACATTAGATGGCAATCGGTATTTTCTTTTTCCATCCCTCTGTTTATGGCTATTAAATTTCGTGCACAGAAACGCGCTACCTGATCTGCGTATCTGTTGCCCTTCGTTACATAATCATCTCCTGATTTATGTGCAGAACATTTGACCACTGCAATTCTTTTGGGCAATTGCAAGGCATCCAATAAATCTTTCACAGTTTCGCTGTTCCTGATTGGGGAACCTGAAGAAGTCAGAAATCCCCTTTGCATCCACAACTGCCCAAAGTCGTGGACGACTCCGAAACCATATTGACTATCAGTAAATATGGTTACCCTCAGGCTTTTGGCAATTTTGCATGCTCTAATCAGAGCTATCAATTCAGCAATTTGGGCAGAGTTTACCCCTTTTAGACAGAATGCTTCCAAAACTCCCGCTATGGTGCATACTGCATAGGCAGAACACAATACACCTTTCTCATTCCTCAAACACGAACCATCAACAAACATAACACAGTCCGATTCTTCTAATGGGGCATCCTCTATGTCAGGCCTGGGTTTTGTGCACAAATCTGTCACATCCAAGCAATCGTGATCTGTCTCGTCTCTCACTTCTTCACAATATGAATTTGGCAACAGGGTTGCCGGATTTACGGTTCTGTACCTTACCACAGTCACATTTTCAGCACCCAAGATCACTCTTTCGTACCTAGTCAGCCGACTAAAGGTCATGTATTGCGTCCTTGTTTGTGTCAAAAGAATCTCAACCGAATGTGGCACATATACCTTGACTGGATGTCCCATTACAATCGCTTCACTCTGTTCCAGACTCACACAAGTAGCAGCTACTGCTTTCAAACAGCCTGGCAATGCTGCAGCCACTGAATCTAGAGTAGCAGAAAAATATGCTACTGGACGTCGTGCCATTCCATGTTTCTGAGTTAAAACTGAAAGTGCACACCCATCTCTTTCACAGCAATACAACGCAAAATCCTTTGCATAATTTGGCATTCCCAACGCAGGTGCTCGACAAAGACTGTTTCGCAATTTAGTAAAAGCTTCCATACTTTCATCATCCAAAACAATCGGATCTTTCACATTTTTCCGTGTCAACCTCTGTAGAGGTTTTCAAATCAGTGAGAAACCACTGATCCACTGTCTGCAGTATCCAACCATTCCCAAGAACATTCGAACTTCTCTCTGAGTTTTGGGTGGGTTCATTTGTTTAACCACACTAATTCGTTCTGGTGTCACCTTCCTGACTCCTTTTTCTATTTTGTGTTCTAGGTACTGGACTTCCTGTTTACAAAATTGTAATTTTGCTGGTGACACTTTATGTCCACCTTCTGCCAAATGGTTCAGTAAGGCAATGGTATCTGTTACACATGCCTCTCGTGTCTTTGATGCCACCAATAGGTCATCAATGTACTGAACCAAAACTGACTTTCCTGGCATGATCAAAGTCTCCAAACATCTTTTCAGAATTTGATTAAAAATTGAGAGACTTTCCGTGTACCCTTGAGGAACTCGACACCATGCCAAAACACGGTCTCCGAACTGGAATGCAAACAAATATTGACTTTCTGGATGTAAAGGAATTGAGAAAAATGCTGTGTACCATTCAGTATCGCAGGGAATTTGGTAAAGGATCACTGCTGGATTTGGCACTATTGGACAACAGGGTACTACTATCTTATTAATTCTTCTCAAATCCTGTACTATTCTGTATTTTCCACTGGGCTTTTTAATTCCTATAATAGTCGAGTTACAAGGATTGCTCAATATTTCTTTCAGAATTCCCTGTTCAATCATTTGATCAATCACAGGAGTGACTCCTGCAATTACTTCCGGACTTAATTTGTATTGAGGTGTGTTTGGATATATGGCACCCTCTTTCACTGTAATCTGAATAGGATCTACATTTGTCATTAGACCAATCTCCTTTCCTGTAAAATCCCACACATCCGACATTACTGTACTTTTTAATTCTTCGGGCAAATCTTTTTCTGTGAGAAGTGAAAACAACTCATCCACTTCTGTTCCCTGTTTTGCTAACATCATCTTGAATGCGACATCCTTATCAGGTGTCTGAAACGCAATACCATCTGGCGTACAATAGATGGTACAATTAATTTTGCATAGTAAATCTCTTCCCAAGAGATTCACCGTACTCGTGTCACATACCACGAAACCATGCATTTCTCTGAAACTCCCAATAAGAACTTCTATTGGATTTGTGACTGGTGTTCTAAGATGCTTATTCGAGACTCCTACAACTTGGATAGTTTCTCCCGAGAGGGGTAGGTTCGGATTTCTGCTGCTCTCACAGTAGAACAGGTAGCACCGGTGTCCACTAGGAATGTAATATCATTACGTTCCACCTTTCCGTCAACAAATGGACCTGACTGATCTACTGCCAAAGATGCGCCAAGCACGCACTTTTCCGCCCCCCTCAGGCACCGTCATTGAGATGAGTCTGAATCACTCTCATTGCACTGCAACCAGTATTGCGGAACCATTTGCACATTTTGATTCTTACCAACTTGATCACCTCCATGAAATCCAGTGTTCGCACTGTACCTCTGCACTTGAGCATTCACATTATTTGGCATAGGAGCTTGTGGCACCTGTAACTGTGGAGAAACTACCTGCTGCTGCTGCTGTTGATTCACAACCACCTCATTCTGCATCTGTGGATTTAAATTTTGATTTACTCCATTATTCTTTTGAGCAGATCTACACTCATTCTTCCAATGTCCATATTTTCCACACGCATGACAAGGAAATTTCTTCTTAGCCTCCTCACTACTCATTTTACTTCTACCTCTACCTCCACTGGGTATCTGACCATTTTGATTCTGGCCATTCATCTGGTAACCTGTTTGAGAACCACTGTTTCCTTCTTGCTGTTCTGCTACCTTCACTTGTGCCCACATAATTTTGTCTTTTAATTTTTTATGTCTTGATTCAATATCGTCACTACAATACTTCGCATACCTCAAAATTTCGTCAATTGTTTTGCTCTGCCAGCAGATCAAATGCTGCTGAATCATGTTACTGATCTCTGGTTTCAATCCGAACACAAAACGATACACAAAGTGTCCCATATCTTTGTCTCCAATATTCTCAAACCCACTATACTGTTTAAATACCTGCAATAATCTCTCATAGTAGGCATGTACTGACTCCTTTGGTTCTTGGGTTGTCCTGTCTATCTTAACCCAATCTGTTTCCTTAGGGGAAATTTTTCCTTTCAAATAAGTGATTACCTGATTATACTTTTTCATCACCTCATCTGATGGTGCACCTGTTTTAGGATCTCTAGGGTATTCTTCTTTTGGCCAATCGACAGTGATCTTACATTCTGTCCATAAATCAGCTGGAACGACAATCTCAAACAAACCATCTAAATCCTTTAACAAAACCTTTGAAACTTTCAAAAACCTCTCTACCTGTTTGTACCACTCAACTGGTTTCTCCCTTAACCTGGGAAAATCGTTTGTAAAGGATAATATATCCTGTCTCGTCCAGGCAACGTGAACATATCCACCACCTGGAACTTCTCTCATCGGACACGCCCTCTCAGCTTGTCCTGTCTCTTTCAACGGAAACAAAGACACTCCTTTGACAGCTGCCTCTTCTTTCTTTTTCGTCCATCTACCTTTCCACCGTTCTACATCTCCCCATTTTTTCAAAATATTCATCAACTTCTTTATCTGTAATCTTTTTCCAGATGCATTCAAACTTTCCAAATCCTTATCAGTAAAAACCAACCTGTATGTTTTCTGCAACACCTTCGACTTCCCTATGTCTATACCATATTCACTAGCAGCCTCTGTTATTTTCTCATGAAGATTTCTCGCTCTCCAAGTTATATTTTTACATAAAAACAAAAGCTCTTCATCTCGGTAAGTCCCTAGTCTGTCTGGACTTATCGTACTAATAATCATCTCTTCCAAATCTACTCTCAATTGACTCACATTTATACTCTGTGGTTGAGGTTTTCGTTTTTCCATTCCCTTTATCCAATCATCTAATTCATCTGGTGAAGGACCTACTGAACTCCCTGTCATTGGAGTGATATTTGGCCCTATTATTTTCGGGTCCATTTGTGTACTTCTCTTAGGAGTTTCAGTTATCATCTCACAAACCGGAATATCTAACAACAAAGTATTCGTGTCAGCCTGCCCATCCTCATGCGCTACCGTCACCATTTCACTCCTAACACTACTCTTTGGAACTGCCAATGTATGTACTTTTGATATATTCTGTTTTTCTCCATATAATGGGAATTATGGGACCAATTGTTACCGGTACCGTCAATGCTTCTGCATTGAAACTTAATTGATTTATTTTCTGGGTCAGCTCTTCTATTGCTTTGTTCAACATGCCCATTTCACTTCCTTGTACCACTCTAGTTATTTTCGGGGCTTGTGGAATTAATGGGGTTCCCATTAGTGGTGCATTTGGAGTCACTTCACCTGGATTTTCTTGATATGGCGGAGGTCTTTTAGTCAAAATGTCATCTAACAACTCATCATCAGAATCGTTTGGGTCATAGCTTAATCTTGAAGTCTCTATATTGGGGCATATTAGCAAGGGCACTATCGCCGCTTTAGCGGCACTTTTGCCGCTAAAGCGGCGATATTTATATCGCCCTATCAGCAAACTGTCTCTAACAGCAGTTAGAGACAGTTTGCGGGCATTAGCGCCCGTTTTTACCGCTTTGCATGTCAGCGATATTTATCGCTAATGACATGCAAAGTGGGCGTTCCCGACGAACAAACCTGGGAAACACTCGCTAACAGGCCTATCGCCTATTAGCAAGGTGGCCATGGCCCCAGTTAGCGACGTGAAAAGTCGCGCTAACCGGGGTCATCGCCATTTATTTAACACCTGCAATTAGCAGGTGTTAGCCATACCTAACATGGGGGGGTGGATTATGCTGAGACGACCACAGTGTCGTATCAGCAAGGTGTTCTCCCTTCTCCATGCAACATCGCTGGTTTTTCAGCGATGTTGGCCCATTTCCCCCGCTAGCGCTGGAATATTCATCGCCATAGCGCTAATCGTTGCTAATACAGCGTTAGCGTGGCGATATATTCCAGCGATAGCCGGCGATAAAAAAAATCACGCTAAGCAGGGTTAGCGATGATTATCGCCTCTTCTTGCTAATATGCCCCTATATTTTTCTTTTTCTCTTTACATTTACCTCCTGTCTGGTCTTCAGCAACTAAAACTGGATACAAACCCTCAGTTATCACAGCTCTCCTCCATCTTTTTATTTTATCTTCCCTTTTTGCAAAAGGATATCTAGACATAATATTTCTGTTTCTCCTGCCACCTCGATATTTCTCTCTTTCGAATGCCTCTACTTCCCATTCCTCTAGCGCTTCATACTGTGTAGGTCTGGGATTTGGCTCTAGGGAATTAATTCGATCTCTCAAATTCTGTAAAACCCTTACATTAAATGAACCATGCTGTGGAAAAGCTATAATACCATCATCCTTAGTATATTCCACCCAATTCTCTAACCAAGTACACGTATGGTATCCTCACTCCAACATCATAAAAGAAGCAGGCGTTCCTGGAGGTGGAATAGAAATTCACTCTCCAGTCACTATGGGTTTGTCCTTTTTTTAAAAAATCTTTATTTTCTTAAGCAACTTCATTTTCCGACTTCTTACGCTAATGTATCTTCAGCAAAACAAACAAGGAAACCTTTCCATAATTCTACTCTCCTATTTGTCAGTATTCGTCCTATACCAGCGCAGCTAACACCAACTGACCAATTGGAGCACTCCTACATAAGCAATATCTCAACTAATACCAACACAGCTCAGAAGAGTCAACCAATCACAGCTCTCTAAGCTCCCGCTATCTGACCAATACCAGCGCGGCTTTTTCTGACGTCAGTGACCCTCTGCTGACCCTCCCTTTACAAAATAATACGGTAATGTATTTTCTAGGTTTTCTGAACATAAATCTCGTTAATAACAACATAAAACAATGCTACCTTATCTGTTCCACTAAATAAAGAGATAGTTTTGACTTCATACGAGAGATTCTTACACTTCGAGTAAAACAACGTCCAGCGTTATTCTACACCCGAACAAGCTACAGGTGGACTTGGTACTCCTCTAGGGATAAGGCCAAAGTTTCACAAGAGGACTTTATTTAAAGCGGTCTTGTTACTCCCCTGGGGATAAGGCCAGAGTTTCGGAAGTGGACCTTTCACTATTTCAAACACTCTACTCACATACGAAATGTTCCCTAAATATAACACCTACAGCCTTCTGCCGTATAGTATTATAACAACAGACAAAGTACTTCTGTAGTGTGATTACTTTTTCCACACTCTTCTTCTGCCTATTTCAGGCTATATTTCCATCAGGTAGTTCCGTACCTGTACTTCTAGACAACATAGAACAGAACACTAACTTTTCATGTTAGAAACATAAAATCAATAATCGATAATCAATAATTATTACCAAACTAATCAATAATTAAACCGTCCTCTGCTACCAGAAAACTGATCCAGCGCTACACTTAATCAGGGATCGATTCTCAATATCATTACATACAAATGGCCCATACACATTCACCCAACTCATGAAATCCCTGTTGCGCTGGGAGTCAAGTTTTAATGACGTGATCCGTTAGTTTACTTCTATAAGTCCATATTTAACGTTTCTAAATACATAACTGAACCTGAATATCAACTCTCTTTCTTCTGGTCGATGGACCAATTAGTTGAGTAGTTGATGGTAATAATAGTACTATCTATCTATCTATCTATCTAGTTTGGCTAAATAATCACAGACTCTCGATATGATTAATAAAGTTTATCGCAAAATAATGTGAAATCAATGCTCATCGCATACAGGTCATAAAGCAAACAATGAAAAATCTCACAAAGAGGTAAAAGGAAACTACAGCAAATGCAAACAGTGTCATACTCATCAAATGAACAATGCACATATGAAGGAGTGGATAGATGAAGAGACAAGTTTCAGAGACAAAAATATATATTTACAAATGTTTATGCAAAGTATGAATCATGAAGATATACTAACCCAAAGGATCAGAGAAATACCACCCCCTGGCCAAGAAGGTAGTGGGGGTCCCCCAAAATAGAGTCAGGGAACAAAGATTTCAGGATACAGGAACAAGACAAGGACAGGATCAGCTAGGCCTTTCGACAGACTGACGGGCAGCGACGAATCACCCCTCCATCTCTCCTTCTCTGCTCAGCTCACCAAGCTCGAACCCACCTCTCTCCTCTCTTCTCTAGCTAAACCACACCCCTAAAGGCACCCCAATTATACCCTAGAACCTACATGTCCAACCCACAATAGTTGAAACTATTTTTTTAAACTCAGCCTCTCATTGGATGGTTTAGGGGGTGTTCAATCACACCACCATGATCACATTCATGATTCTACAGTCTTCTTTGTTTTACATCTTTCTCATAACGTAATTTTCGACTAGTTCATTTGTTCATAAAACATGTAACAGTTTCATCGTTCTCATAAGTTTTTCTGCTACGTCCGGAGAAGGAGTCTTGGGTCCCACGGCCAGTCTCGTCTCTTGGCAGACAAACAATGTTTTCGTAGGTGATCAGCCTTGACTTTTTGTACTCTTCTGCAGCGCTCAGCTTTTCTGTCTATTTATTCATGCTTTTCTTCCAGTCCCCATCTACCATGTTAACTTTAGAAAAATGCAGGCCCATTCAGCTTACTATGACGAATAAAACATAAGCATTTATTAATTACATGGATATGTACTTTTCACTGTTTACCACCCTCCTTTTGCACAACCCCATGTTAATATTTTTCTTAGCAAAGCTTTTAAACAAAAGCGGCATTATTTATTATTATTTTCGAAGCAAGATGCTAGATGCAAAATGCGGCCTGGTTCTTTCATGCATTAGTACACATTAGTGCACGCATGTGCAAAAGCGGTTTCCCGTGTATTTTATGTGATTTGTATGTTAATTTCCACTGCACACTGTTAGTATGTATTACGGGGGTGTCAATTCGAGTAGTTTTTCTTTTTCTTGTAAAATCCTGCTCCATCACAACCATTAAATGAAGTACGTTTTTTTTAGCTCAATGCTGCTGTTGGAAGAAAAGGAAAGGAATTTTATGCTCATTCTGTAGAGGCAACTCTTCAACTCACCTGTTAACCATTGGAATCTTAAGACCACTGCATTCTGAGGCGCTCAGACTGCAACACCATCTTCTCCTGTGTCGTAAGAGAATGCTGATGGGAATACATCATTTGTGAGGTCATGCTAACGTGGCTTTGCTTTTTGCCATATGGTTTCTGAAAACACGTACTCTGTAGAAAGGAGTGTGCAGCTTTTCAAAGGATCAGAAACATGTCAGAATCTACAGTGATAAGCTCTCACTGTATAAGAAGTATGCAGCTCATCAAAGTATCAGCCAAAGATCGTGAAGCAACAAATTTAATGAGGATGTGCAGTTTACTGAAACTGCTGTTTCAAAGTAAACATATGGAATATTGTTCTGAACAGTAATTTGTACATATTGCTCTGGAGTTGGCTGCTATCATTGTTCAGTGCCAGCATAGTATGCACAGTACTGAGCCTATTCACAAAGGTAAACTTACATGTAACTAAATATACATGTGTAAGTTTACTCTTACATTTTGTAGTAAATGTATTGCTTTTGGCACTCATCCCTTTGAAAGTGTACATTTACTACAAAGTGTACACTTTCATGCCTCCATCTCCTGAAACCAAGGAGTTGAGTCTAATTTACAAGTGTAAAGTTACTACTTGTAACTTTTCACAAGTAGGTGGAGATCTCTGCTACCAGCCCTGAGATTTCCCTATGGTTAAGTATAGATGAAAGATTAAAAGTTTATCAAAGTTACAAAAAATAGTACAAATATTTTTTTAGATACATTTTTATGTAAATTATTTTATATATTTCCTTTAAATGAAGAAAAAAATAAAAAATGCTTTAGCACTATAAACTTGATTTTAAGTTAAATATTTAATTGATTGAAATACATTGAATAATAGTAAAATAATTTTATAAAACATTTATAAAAACCCATCTAAAGTAAACTGTTTTTATTTATTATGTTGACAAAATATTATAAGCTACGTATAGAATTAATTTAAATTAGTTTGATGACTTCCTAACAAAATTAAAATTATATATATTTTTAAATTGCAAAAATGGTACTAAAATAATATAAAATAAACCAACAGTTATGTTATATAATATTTACACACAAACACACACACACACATATATAAATATTAAAATAAACCGACAATTATGTTTTATATATATATATATATATATATATATATATACATATACATATATATATATATTATATATATATATATATATATATATGCACACACACATATATATATAAACGCACACATGCATTTATATATAGTTATCGTTTTAGTTAAATGTATATACATATTTAAGAAGTATTAATAAATGAATCTATTTTGACATTTCCTACGGGGTGTTTTGATTAAGTCCCTATGGGATGGTGTTGCAGTACCAGGAGTTGGCTATGTGTGGTGCTGGACTTAATCCTGGTCTGAACTGAAGTACATTTTCTTCTGTTTTGTGCCCTTTTTGGTTGTAGTAACTTTAGAAGTGCAATTTTTGAATAGGAATGGGCTTACTCTTTTGTGTGTGAGTGAATGTCTGTCCTGAAACTCCTTGCTAGCCCTCCCTTAAACCTTCTTTACTCCTTCCAGGACTGAACCCATTTAGTAGTATTCCCCATTTTTAGCCACTCCTCCCTCCCACATTTACTACTAAAACCTAGGTGTATGTGTGTGGAGGTCTCCGCAGTCAGTGTAAAGAACTCTGCACAGAGAAGATAGGAGAAGCAGAGGTGGAGGCCTCTGTATGTAGGTATGTGAATATAATTTTGTAGTACTAATAAACATACTACAAAATGCAGTATGTGACTATGCTACTACATGTGCAAAGTAAATTATACTCATTGAGCGCTCAAGTTCTCCTTTCTACACCTGCGTACTTTTCCCACAAATGGACATATTGGCCCAGTTTTATTCCAAGGCAGTTTATTGCATTGTAATATTATCACAACTTGTGTGCAATGCATACCGTGTACCTTACGCCCCTGCAGGCATTCTTACCTACCCAAGAGGACCTTGTGATGAAATAGGAAGAGTGGAAGGAGTCCTTTACCAACTACATTTCTACATTCAAAGAGGATAAAATGACACTAGAGAAAAAGAAGAAAGTGTTTTTACATTGTTGGGGGCCCGGAGGCTTAATGATTTATAATCAGATTGAAAAAAAGACAAAGGCACCCAGAACAAGATGCGTTTACTAATGCTGTTGAGGACCTTGACAGTTGTTATAGCCAACTGTGTTTGTGTAGCAATTGATTATTACATTTTGTTTAATAGAAAACAGGAAAAATGAAAAGGGGGATAATTTGCTGCTATCCACTTTGAAAACGTTAGCACTCACGTCGCTTTGGTTCATTACATGATGAACAATCAGGTATCATATCGTCATGTGCACAGGCATCCCAGCTTCAAACAGAGGCTGTGGGTGGATGGGGAATCACCATTGAAAGATTTTGTATTAGTAGTTGATGGAAATGGCCCTTTCTGCAGGCTCACCCCCAAACATTTTGCTTTCCTCCTCCCCTTTTTTCTGAATTTGTTTTTGTTGGATTTAGGACTCTGGGCAATTTACCACTCCTAACCAGTGCTAAAGTGCATATGCTCTCTCCCATAAAGCATGGTAACATTGGCTTATCCACAGTTGGCATACTTAATTTACTTATAAGTCCCTGGTAGAGTGCACTATATGGGCCCATGGTCTGTAAATTAAATGCTACTTGTGGGCCTGCAGCACTGATTGTGCCACCCACTCAGTAGCCGTTTAAACATGGCTCAGGCCTGCCACTACAGAGCCTATGTGTGCCATTTTAAACTGCCATTTCGATTTGGCAAGTTAACCTACTGGCCAGGCCCAAATCTTCCTTTTTATTACATGTAAGCCACCCCTAAGGTAGGCCCTAGGCAGCACCATGGGCAGGGTGCAGTGTATTTAAAAAGTAAGACATGTACTTTTAAGTTTTACATATCCTGGTAGTGAAATACTCTTAAATTCGTTTTTCACTACTGCAAGACCTATCTCTCACATAGGTTAACATTGGGACTGCCTTAAATATCCTTTAAGTGTAATTTCCTATTGAGAGCAGATAGAAATTTGGAGTTTGGTGTCTGTAGACTCACAATTTAGAATTACAACTTATGGTGCAGTCAGATTTTAAATTGTAAGTCTGAAAATGGCACTTTTAGAAAGTTGGCATTTTCCTACCTTAACCTTTCTTTGCCTCTGCCTGTCTCTGAATACATGTCTGGGTTGGGTGACAGCTAGGCTTTGTGCATTCCCTCTAGTAAGTCACACAGAGGGAGCCGGGGTGTGACATTTGCATCCTGATGGCCCATCACCAGGCTGATGGGCCATTCTGAGGTAAATTGGGAGGGTGGAGCTGATACTTACACCTGAATAGGGCTGTGCCTGTTCCCACACAAAGAGGTGCATACCCCCGTAGTGTGTCTGGAGCTGGGGCAGGAGAGGCAGGGACTTTGTGTTCTTCAAAGGCCTCTTTGATGTCCCCCCCACTTCAAAAGCACATTTGGATATAAGTATTGCACCCCTGACACCACCAAATCAGAACTCTACTGGAACCAAGGACATTCTGCCTGGAAGACGATCTGCTGTGCTGTAGGAGGGACTGCCACTTTGCTGACTGCATTGCTGTGTTGGCCTGCTGATTGCTGTGCTATAGGAGGGATTGCCACTGTGCTACCTGCTTTGCTGTGTTGGCCTGCTGCCTGCTGCTTCTTGCCTGGGAGTGAGAGGGACTGGACCTGCTCTCTATATTATTGAATCCAAGATTCTCCAAGTGCTTGCTGGCGTTCCCCCTGTCCAGGAAGTATCAGGGCCATCAAAGACTCCATTTCTATAACAACTGTTGGGCTCTGCACTGCTGGACGCTGGCTATGGAGATTCCCGCGTCTCCGTAGCACAGGTGATCAGTGCCCCTCCCACCATAGCGAAGACCGCAGTGAACGCAGTGAATGCCGAACGCCGTAATTGTGGTTTGAAACGCGGAGTTTAAGGAGCCGTAGAGAGCCGCTGATAGCTGCCTAGAGTTATCGAGAGCCGCCGCTGTGACTCGCTGACTTGCTGAGGGGAAAAATCAAGGATAAACGGAGTGCTTTAGCAGAGGATTAAATGGAGTGCTTTATGTTGCAGAGGACTTTGCCATGAGCCCCCCAGAGAGACCGAATTGAAGGTCTGAGCACAGACTGCTGCTCCCCAAACACTGCTGAACATCGAGGAAGGATTAAAGGAGGCAGAGGGTGAAAAGCAGCAGCCTTATGGGGGAATAACGTTTCAAATGTTATTGGCGGTAAGAGCGTAGTAAGTGCTGCTTGGCGCTGGAATACTCTGGTTAAAGGCTCAACGCTGAAGTTTATGGCAAAATAGCAAGGCTGCTCATACTGCAAAAAACAGCAAAATAGCAGGCGCAGAAGGCTCATATGCTCCTTTGAGAAGCTGATAGGTGCTGCAATTGAGAGCAGTAAGAGGAGATTTTCAAGGCTATAAATACCGAGACAGGGGAAGTATCGATGAAGATGGAGAATGCTGAGCGGCCTTTTCCCTGAATACCTTGATTGGTAAGAGCCTCTGATTGAGGTAGCAAATACTCATCTGTAACCCTGCTGTGTAAAGACTTTACTAAATTAAGGCACAATTTAAGCAGCTAGGACTTGAAGCCGAACCACAGTGGCTGAAGCATCAGGAGATTAGGAGAAGGCTGCATTCATTTGGAATGGACTGTGACTGTGACTGAGGGAGCGGAGTCGAAAGGGCTCGAACAGGACAAGGAGTGTTGGTATTGCATTGAGGAAGTTGGTAGAGGGGGTGAGTGGTGCTTGGTGCTTGGTGAATTTGCTGGCGTGCCGCAAGTTTTCTACAGCAATAAGGGTGAAGAAATCTATAATCTGGTACCAATGGGGAGACATCAAAGGCAGGTTAATGCGGTAGCCAGGGTTGAGGTGGCGACCGGAATGAAAGCCAAAAGCGCCTAATACAAGCGAAGGGGGCTTCTTCTTCTGTAATAAAAACCCCTGTCTCCACGAACCAATCTGAAGGAAGTTCCAGTTCAGAGAGCTCCACAGAAGAACATGTGGGGCCGCAATCAGCGATATATCCCCTGCAAGAGCTACCGCCACCACAAGAGGTGATTCCCACCCCGTATCTAAAACTCTCGTGGAGGGCTCTAAGGGACTGACCACGGGAGCAACTGGGAGTGCAACGTTCCCCCTGTTTACAAAAAAGAATATCCAGCCCTCTGCGACTCAGGGTCCATCGCTAATTAGTTCAGCCACTCTGGTAGCCCCCAAGGACGATATAGCCATCAATCTTTTTGAAGGGCTGCATATTACTCCACCTCATGAGGTTAGACATCTAGCTATGAAACCCCCCGTGATATCCTCAGTGACTGTTTCAGCAATTTCCCCAGTTTTAGTAGACCTAATGGAAGGGGATCCTGTACTTTGCCCCTTAAGTCAAGACGCCATACTCACTATACCCGCTCAGCAGCCTTTTTCTGAACCAGTCCTAAGTTTGGAAATACTATAATACAGCTGTCGCAAGAGAATGAACAGATTTCCAAAGATATGTTCGGTGCTGTAGTAGAGAAGGGAGGGGAACCAACAAGACCGAGAAATGAGAATCATCCCGAAAAGTCTGAGGTCCCTCCCTCCGATGTCAGCCCACAACAGATGGAAGTGAAAGACCTCCTGAATTTAATATTGGAGGAAATTAGAGAGAGATGAAAAATCCCAAGCACAAGAGACTGCTACAATACATATAAGGCTGGAAAAATTGAGGCATCTATTGCTGGATTCCCAGTAAGGATTGGCGAGGCAGAATCAAGGATTGCTTACTTGGAGGAGCAGATGAGTGCCACTATGCGGAAGGTTAATGAGGTGACAGCAGATAAGATTACTCTCGAGTCAAAATTAGAAGACTTGGAGAACTTCTCACGACGGTCAAATCTACGAATAGTAGGAGTCCCAGAGGGGAGTGAAGGGACCAATACCCTCCGCTGGGTGGAAACTTTTATTAAACAAAAAGTGCTCCCTGATCATGCGGGGGATCTCACGTTAACTAGGGCCCATCGGGTTCCAGCACACCCCTTTCCAAATTCTAAGTATCCGCGTACAATTTTAGTTAACTTTTCTGATTACAGGATCAAAGAAAATGTCTTAACAAAAGCTATTCAGATGAGACAATTTGTTATTGACGAGAATATAAAATGTCGAATTTTTTCAGATATGTCAGTAGGGGCGGCGCGAAGACGCAAAGAATTTGTGAAATTGCTATTGTTATTTAAAGCGCAGGGGGCTCAGGCATCCATTGCACAGCAGTCCAAGCTAAGGGTGCTGGTGAAAGGGAAGTTCCACTTATTTACGCGGGTAGAAGAAGCCCAGGAATTCCTGAAAGAGATTACTGTTATAAGATGAATCTGCTTTTCAATTTTTGTTCACTGTAGAAAATTGTTTTGTCATCTGGGTGGGGCTGGTCACTGAGGGTGCAAAGTCAGGGCATCCCATCAAGAGAAAGGGGGTGAAATGTGGTCAGTGGGACTAGAGAAGACCACATTTTGGGGGAGGGGAGGGTTGGTGAGGGGTAAAAGCAGTAGTAAAATGAGCAGTTGCAGGGATATGATTGGAAAAATGGTCAGGATTCTGAGAAGTATTGATGTAGGTGGTAGGGTTACAGCTACATGGTTTAAAAATGACAAGTAAGTGTTGTATTCTTTCACTTAACGTAAATGGGATATTAAATAAACAGAAATATGGGGCGTTAATTAGATGGTTAGCTTCTTTTCACCACAGGTTTTATTTTTACAGGAGACGCACCTAAAAACTAATTTCCCAGGATTATTCCTTCCCAGGTGGTATTCGCATGCCTTTTTTGCTTCGGCAGGACTGGCTAAAAGAGGAGTAGCTTTATATTTTTGCAGGGGTCTTCCCTGGGAATTTGGCCAGATTCTGAGAGATCCCAAGGGGAGATGGATATGGGTTGAGGCCAAACTAAATGATACAAGATTATATTTTATTAATTACTACGGTCCCATTGTAGATGACATCACAGCCCTGTTAAAGATTAGTGATATACTTAGGGGGGTACCTGGGAAGGTAATTTTGGGTGGCGATTTTAATTTTATTCAGGACTTAAAGAAAGATACTTCAAATAAAAATAAAAAAGAGCTTAAACCCAAAACCAAAAAGGTGATAGAAATATTAAGACAGGAGCATATTTTGATAGATCCTTGGCGTGATGCTAATCCATCTAAATTGGAATTTACTTGTTATTCGAATCAATTTCATACGGCATCTCGAATTGATTTTTTTAAATATCGCAATCCCTAGGCTATATGACCTCCGATATAGATATTAATCCATTCTCTGATCATTCTCTTATTAAACTCGAAGTGGAAATTGGGATGTGCAGGAGGCCAAGATCCAGGTGGCAGATGGATCGTCTCCTCCTGCAGGATCCCCAATGGGTGGCTGACATAAAGGAGTAGATTGTTGAATTTTTTAAGATAAATGAGAACACGGCAGAAATTTTTTCAGTCTGTGGGGGTTTAAGGCAGCTCTTCGCGGGCAAATGATTGCTCTTTCCGCCTTCCAAATTAAATATAGGAAAGAGAAAATTTTCAAACTTCAGCAGGCAGTAGTAGAAACAACAAAATTAAGATTTACACAACCTATTGGGGGGGTCGCCAAAGCCCAGATAGATAGGGCCAAATACGAGCTGAAGGAGTTATTTATGTTAGAAGAGATTGCTAGCTCCAGAACATATCTACAGCGAGTGTACGAGGAGAGTCAAATGGTCGGCAAGATGCTGGCCGGAACTACAAAAACGAAACAAGAAGCAGCTATGATTACTGAAATTATTGACCCTAAGACTAGAACCTCGTTAACGGATAAAGAAGAAATAGCTCAAGTTTTTTTAGAACATTACTCACAATTATATACGACCAGATATGAAGCTGTAGCTAATCAAATTATCAATTATTTTGAGGAGGTTAATCTCCTATTTTATCAGGGCTAATGGTGAATCAGCTCCAGCTAGATATTTCCGAAGAAGAAATCATAAATGTGATAAAATCCATTGCAGGGGCTAAAGCCTGTGGAGTCGATGGACTCCCAATTGAATTTTATAAAACCTTTTTAAAGAGTTGACCCCTTTTTTTGTAAAACTTTTTAATAATATCAAACAGGGAGGTTCCGTTCCCCAAGTTTTAAGGAGTCTATATTGGTTAGCTTTGTTAAAAAGGGGAAAAATGGTAAGGATGTAAATTCATACAGGCCAATTAGCCTTCTCAATACAGATTTTAAAATATTAATGAAAATCTGGGCACAACGCTTTACCCCCATTGCTCAAGGATTGATTCATCATGATCAAACTGGGTTTGTGGCAGGAAGGTCCATGTCTACTAATACTGGGTTTTTAATTCAGGCTCTTGATTATGCGACTAACAATAAAATACTGATTCTTATTACTTCGGTCGACGCTGAAAAAGCTTTCGACTTGGTCAATTGGGATGCACTTTTTTTGGTTTAGGGAAATTTGGTTTCCCGGTTCAAGTATTAAATATGTTGAAAAACATTTATCAAGGTGCCCATGCCCGGGTTATAGTTAATGGAGATTCAATAGGGCTTGTGGAAATAAATCGTGGAACCAGACAAGGGTGTCCATTGTCACCCTTGCTTTTTACTTTTTTCATTGAACCCCTAGCAATAAGAATTCGTGGAAATCCTTTGATCAAAGCCCCAATCGAAGGGATGGCCAAGTTGAAACTTTTGCCGATGACATAATAATGTATTTATGCCCGGAAAAGCAGACTGTGGAAGAAGCTGTTTTAGAATTTAGTAAATTTGAACAAATAGGAGGTTATAAAATTAATCAAGGGAAAACGGGGGTTTTAATGTTAAATAGGGATTGTAACTTTTTACCTACCAATCTAAGAATTCAGGCACTGAAAGAAGAGCCGATTAGATATTTGGGTGTTTTTGTGTCTAATCATATAGAACAATTATTTAGTCTGAATTATGTTGCTATGCGAAATAAAATTTAAATTCTACTGGATAAATGGACTCTGTTACCATTGACTTTGATTGGTCGTGTAGCACTTTTAAAAATGTCAATTCTTCCCCTATTAATATTTTTGTTTATTAATGTACCATTAAAAATATATTCTAAATTTTTTAAGGACATTGATTCAATGTTTAGGGAATTTATTTGGAATAAAAAGGCCTCAAGAGTTAAATTGCCCATATTACAACTGGAGATAAATCAAGGGGGTTTAGCCTTACCAAATATCCAAGCCTATTATGAGGCAGCTATATTAGACCTTACAGCACGTCTATTGGAACCTAATGATCGGATAGATACATATTTTTTGAAAAAATGATTTGTGAGTCTGGCATACAAATTCCAACTTTTTTAAAAACATCTAAACTGCCTAAAAGTCCCGTTACAAGACTATTCGTGATTATTCTGATCGACTCCAGTCCTTTTTTAAGCAGGCGAATTCTTCTGGGTTTGTTTTTTTGAAGTTAGAGGAATGTAGGGTTTTTGGTCTGCAGATTCATTCTAGTCACCTTAAGAGATGGAAGGATAGTGGCTTTGAGGATCTGGGCCATTTCTTAATTGCTAATGCAGTAATATCGTGGGATGAGGTTCTATTTAGAATCGGTAATCGAATTAAGCCAGGGTTTCTGGAATATTTGCAGATCGTAAACTTTATTAAAAAATACAATATCCTAACAAGTGGTGTTCCAATCGACCAGGTCAATGCCCTATATAAAGCAAAATTAAAGGGGGTAGGAAACTGGTATTCTATGTTGATAAAACGTAGGGCATTTCCCCTGGTCGATGAATTTTTGGGGAAAATAACTCGGGAGACTAATTGCTCCCTTTCTCACCAAGAATGGCAGGCTATAGCCCAGGTAGGAAGTAAGGCCTTGAGAGCAGCCAATTTTAAAAGGATGGCCTTTTTGTCACGGTGGCTGGCTTATTATACTCCGAAAAGTTAAACAAGCGTCATGTGGAAGTGGATAATAAATGCTTTAGATGCCAGTCTCAGGGTGAGGGGGACTGGCTTCATATATTTTTTACATGTCCGAAGCTTGAAGTTTTTGGAGTAATATTTTTTAGCAATAAGCCAGGCTATTAAAAAAAGATCGATCCCGAGACAGAAGTGGCCCTCTTTGGGTTTTCTAAAGCAAGGTCAGATTTGACCAAAGCCGAAGAGGCGTGCATTACAATCTGCTCGATAGTAGCACGTTCACTAATTCTCCCAAATTGGAGATCGGAGGAGATTCCATCTTATTCTAAATGGATAAATAAAATGTTAAGGATAAGGAAATTCAAGAAGCATATGCTAAACGAGCTGGGGCAATAAAAAGTTTACAGCAGTTTGGAAGTTTTTTGATAATAGGGATGTATTAATGGAAGTTTAGCACTTTAGCACATTGCACTTTGGGCCTTTACAATTGAAAGGTTCTGATTGTTTTTGTTATTGGGATATGTTGATAAAAATTTAGCACTTTAGCACATTGCACTTTAAGCCTCTATATATTAGGGAGAATTTGATTGTACTGTAATAGAGTTATTTTTTATATTTATGAATATATGGCTTGTCGGACTTTTTTTAATTGATATTGATCAATTAGGATATGTTTATCCCTGTTTTGAGGGTTTCATTTGAGAAATGTATAGAATCTGTGTTGGTGTAAAATGTGATCTGATGACCAATTGGATTATAATACTGTTATGTCCTTTGCTCTGCTCTGCAAACAAAAAAAAAAACTGTTGGGCTCTGCAATCCGTGAGTCCCCCCCCTGTCTGAGTTGCCATCTCCAGTCCTGCAACGGGCTACATGAGATCTCCATGTCTACAGCTGTCTTTCTTCATATGCACCTGTCTGTGTTGGGTGCCGATGGAGCTTGCCGTATCTACAGCCCGCAGTGGGGCTCTGATTAGGAGCAGCATGTCTCCCCCGTTCGCCGCATGCCTGACTCAAAGCGTTGCCGGGCAACGTTGTGCTCTGCCTACAATCCTGAAAGGAGATCACCGCATGAGGACGGCTCAGCGCGGCCTGGCATTTGACCTGAGGGAGGAGAGCGCCGCATCAGAAGCCCTGTTTACGAGGCCATCAACACCGGGAACCCGTTTTCGCAACATCACACAGAAAAGGTACTGTGCTTAGTAGGACCCGAGAGGTCCCTGTAGCTGGCCGGGCTCTCTCTCACAGGCAAATAAGACTGCATAAGTGAAACAGTCTCGAAGGACCGGTGAAGAGCTTTTCGTAGTAGTCACTGTTGGGCACGATTCTTCAGAACCTTTGAGACCTTATAACTGATTACTTATATATAGTACTATTTTTATAAATCAAGAGTCAAGACTTAATGTGGTGTTCTCACTGTGTCACAGTACTTTAAGTATTGCACAAATACTTTACATATTGCCTCTTAAGTTAAGCCTAACTGCTCTGTGCCAAGCTACCAGAGGGTGAGCGCAGGTTAATGTAGGTTGTGTATCTGACTTACCCTGACTAGAGTGGTGGTCCCTTCTTCGACAGGGTTCACACCTCTGCCAACTAGAGACCCCATTTTTAGCAGTAGTCAGGAAGGTGGAGTTAATAGAATGGAGTGCCAAGACGGACCTTTTAGGGGATGAAGAAAGGGAAGTTTTTGTTAAAGTAAGAATAACCCATTCATAAACTTTATTTCGGTCATCATGGACCATAAAAGTGCATATACAATAAATTTACTGACATAAAAACTATGAACTGTAAAAAACAGTCCCCAAAAATAGCTACACCAATTGATAAATATACAGGATTAAAGTGCATTACAGGGTTCACAAGATGGTAGATCCGGGCAATTCATATCTCTGACCCGTCCTCATCCAACTGTCATGTGTTTTCCCTCTTTGTAGAAGCCACATGGGGCATAAACAGCGGTACATGCGATATTGTCAATAGTTAAAACTCATTTCATCGGACGAATTAGCTTTAAAAAAAGAAGTAAAAATTTGGCACATTTCTACAGGATTACTTCATAAGCTTGATTTACCCAGCCTATGATATACATCCTTTACATGTACAAACCATGGTATTTTACCTATGCCTGGGAGACTCAGTAACTCCCTTAGCTCTGACCGGTAGATGGCCAGTTCCGGGGTCACCCACAATCTGCGCCAGAAAGTTTGGGGTCTAAGGCCAATCACATCCCCAATTGGTCTGATTCCTAGGTCCAGGCGTAGGGGGGTAAGGGGAGTACTAAGGGGGAGGCCTAACATCTGCCTCGTGAAATTGTTCTCTATCTTACTCAATCTGTTAGAAGAGCAATGACCCCATAATTCAGCCCCATACATTGTGGCATCCCTTGCTTGCACTTTATAGATCTCTGCTATTGGCCCAGCTAGTTTGTAGGAGGGGTTTCTATACAATTTTGCAATTCCCCCCGCAGTCTGGGCTAACTTAAGGCTTGCTTTGGCCATTTGCGGCCCCCACTCCAGGTTTTCTGTTAAGGTGACACCTAGGAAATCAAATACCGATACCCTCTCAAGCATGGTACCATTCAAACAAGGGTTAGAAGGAGACGTGTTAGCTGGGTTGAAGACAATAAATTTAGTCTTCTGCGTGTTAATCTCCAGCCCCCTGTTTTTGCAGAAGGCAACAAAGCTATTGAGGATCCTCTGGATACCCATGGGCGACTTTGAAAGTAGAAGAGTGTTGTCAGCAAACATCATTGCTGGTACTTTTCTGCGTGCTACCTTTGGGGCATCGTTGTCCTTTACCTCAATGAGTTGGTCGACCAGTGCGTTTATAAATAGGCAAAACAGAGTAGGTGCGAGCACGCACCCCTGCCTTACTCCTCTGTTAACTGGGAGTCGGGAAGTTAGTTCATCGCATCTTCCATACCTCACTTGGACAAAGTTGCCTTCATGCAATCTCATAAGCATGCCCAGTAGGTAGAGGGGGACCCCCAGATCTCTAAGTACCCCCATAATTTGACCCTGGGCACCAGATCAATAGCCGTCTTCAGGTCCACAAATATTAAATAAAGACTGCCACCCTCTATTGTCACCGTTTTCCAATATAAAAGTTGGAGTCTATATACTTGGTGGACGGTGGAGATGTTTTTCCTGAATCCGGCTTGGTATGGACTCAAGATTTCATGAACTTACATCCACACCTGAAGGCGATCAAGGAGTACCCATGCAAACAATTTCTGGGTGACATCGATCAAACTGATCGGCCTATAGTTTTAGGCAAAAGGGTGAACCCTTTTTACAGACTGGGACAATTTCTGCCCCGACCTAGGTTTCTGGGATCGCCATACCTTTCATAATAGCGTTAAATAGTGCCCACAGGTAGGGTCCCCATATTTTTGGTTCCGCCCGAAAGAGATCCCCCGGTAACTTATCCAATCCTGGTGCATTACCGAAGGGAAGCTTGCTTATTGCATTTAATACTTCAGTCAAGGTGATCCCAGGAGCCTCTTCATAAATGGTCCCTGAGGAGATTATGGATATTTTGTTAATTGGGCCATCTGCTTCCTCTGTAGTATATAGAGCCTGAAAATGTGTCTTCCACACATCTGCTGCTCTATTTGGCTCTATGTCTGGCTTTCCTTCACTACAGCCTGTACTGACTATAGTCCAAAAAGTCCAAAAAGTCTTCATGACTTTGTTGGATAGGGCAGTTTTTAAAGCATCCCATCTATCCAGTTCCCAGGTCTTTTTTGGTTGTTGAATGCTATCTCTATACAATGCCCGATTTTTTTTTTTATTTGGCACCTATCCTTTACTTTGATGGCGTCTAACAGAGCTTTTTTAGCCATTCGGCAGTTATCGTTAAACCATGATCATTTAGCCCTTTTTTTTACCCTAGAAGATACCTGTGGATAGAATATATCGACCAGTTTGGAAGTCAATTCTGCATGCAGTTCTGCAACTCTATCAGTAGTTAGTGAAATGCCCTCTATAGTTGTGACCTCCCACATTTCTAGTAAGGTCGGAATAATTGTAGAATATAATGTGGCCAGCTTATCGGGTGACTGTTGAATTACCCTCCACCTTATTCTTCTTCTGTTATTTGAGAGTATTAATCTATTGTCTGAGGAGGCACAGCTAGCCGTGGAGATCCCCAAGTCCGGCATCTCCAATTCCATGGTCAGAGCATTGTGATCGCTTTCGTGTCGTGACAGGATGGAGAAATCAACAACCCTTTGCCATAGCCTAGTTTCCACTAAAATGTAATCTAACAGGGAGGATTGGCCTAATCTGTTGAATGTTAACTTCCCCGGCATATCCGTTTTTGTTCGGCCGTTACATGCTCTTAGGGAGTGGGTCAGTATAACTGAGTTGATCTGGAGTGCCAGCGGGGACCATGCCTTGATCGGTGGAATCTGCGGATCTGGGATTAACCATCGTAAGTCCTCATCGCTGAGGGTTGTATCACTAGGATCAGTGAGGGGCTCAAATTGGCAATTAAAATACCCCCCCTACAATCAACCCCATATCCGTAGGGACTGTAGGAATAAAAAGACCCATTTGGTCAAAGGTCGGGGATTCATGGCTAAGGCTTACAGGCCGGGAATAGACATTAATAAAAGCAACTTTTGACTTAGGGGAAAAAGTGAGTGCTACACACTGGATATCATTAGAAGGGGAGTTCAACTGTTCAACTGTACAACCCAGATGCGAGCCAACGCAAATGCATAGGCCCCCAGATGGTCTGCCCCTTCCCCCCGAGGTAGCAGGGACACTAAATGATGCAAACCCCACCCTCAGTGAATCTTCCCGTGCCCAAGTTTCCTAAAACATGCATACGTCATATTGATCCACAAAGAGCCCCCAGTAGGGGCAGGACAGTTTGCTTTTTAAGTCAGCAACGGTCCAGCATAAAACCCTCAACTTATTACCTTCTTTACAGTTGTCCAGGGTACCATCAAGCGTGTATGTATTGAGGTTGGGTGTCTGTCCCTCATTTGGGCACGAGGATGTTTATCTACTGATCTCACGGGTACACCTTCCCACAGTATACTGTTACTTGGGGGAACGGGGACTGGGGTAGCTAATGTTCCAGGTGACTCTTCCCATACCTCTTCTACACCATTGGTCATCTGATATGCTACTGTTTGCTGCTCCTTTGATTCTGCCCATAACCCATGGCGAATAGTCTGATTGTGCTGACCACCACTATGCTCTTCTAGTTCCCTTGTAGACCTCGAGCTTCTAATACCCTGGGCTGGTCTCAGTGTCATTGCTTGTCAATCTACCTCTTCCAGAACCCCAAATCTATTGGTTACTGGTATGTTAAATTGCAGGGTCTGGGAGGTGGGTGCCAGTGGCCCACAATTTGTTGTTTTAAAGGCCACCTGCTTAATTCTGGGCTAGTATTAGCCCTGAATGGCATTTGACAGGGAGTATAAAAATAGTCCAGTACAAAGGGCCTAACCCCTGTGAGTAGCTCCTGGGGGCAAGGTTTCTGACTTAAAAGGCTACAGAAGGTCATGAGATTCTTAAAGTTAATAACTACGCAGTCCCCTTGTATATCTTTTTGTCTGTTTCTCACCCAACCAACTATGCGGACCATTAAGATTTCCCCTGCCCTGTCATAGGCGAGCTGCCTATACCTCGCCAACCAGAACAGACATTTATTCCTGAGGTCCATGTGTGTTTCCCTTTGGCCGCTTTTGATTTCAGGTACTCCTGTCTGTATGATTACATTCGAAGATGAAGCGGGGGTAAATTTATAGTGGGTAGGTTCGCTGTTTTGGCCCAACAAGATATGCCCTCCTCACCCCCCCAACCCTTCTCTGCTGTCCATAGACTCATGTGGAGGGGGGCTATTTGTATTTGTACCCTGCTTGGGGTGTACTGGGTTATTATTCCCAACCTCACAATTAGAGCTCCTGGGACCTGATGAGGTGGTGTGGTCTTGAGCCTGCTGTACACCTAGCCTATCTGTAGGTGTCAGACTTGGTTTGCCTGCCTGGTGACTATGGTCATTAGCCCTCCTGGGACCCAAGAAGATGGTGGGATCTTGAGTCCTCAACGCACCAGGCCTGTCTAGGGGTGTCAAACTTGGGCTATCTACCTGGCAGCTAAAGTCATTCCCCCTTACTGGGGCTTGTGTACTGCTTGCGCTAGTGTTTACTTGCCTACTATCCCACATTGTCGCCAGTTTGTCTATACGATCAACTAGGGGGGCACGTTCTTCCCTCACAATAGATCTAAATTGGCTCTGTAAATCCATCAACAAGTTCAACATCCAAGTTGGATAATCCATGTCTGATCGAGTATTAGAGGTACATCCTAAGTTTGGGTCGGGGTTATCCAGGTCCTCCACACTTGTTGATGGTCCCTCATTAGTTTTCTTTCTTTTAGCTCCAACCCCACTCGCTTGCTTACGCTTCCCATTCTTTGGTATACTCGTGGCGGTTCTCCCCTTCCAAGTTGCTATTTTAGGTACAGCTTCTTGGTGTGGTGATGGCAGAGGCACGGTTACCCTAGCTGTGGTAACAGGGGTGGCAACTTGGGAGGTTGATGAATCAGACACCGAGCGACGAAGATCTGGAGTTAGTGACAAACGCCTCTCAATGAGCTCTATTTCTGTAGTTACCACACCTATAGCCCTCTGTAACATCCTGTCAATTGAGTTCGGTGGCAATGAAGAAGAGGGGGTTACTTGGGGCAGGGTTTGTTGTTTGGCAAAGCAGGTGCGCTTCCCCATTATTAAACCTTGGCAGTAATGCAATGTAACCACCCCACTAGAATCAGCCTACTAACACCTCAGGTTAATTGGGACATAATGTAAGTTGTACATGCAAGATACCCAAATACAAACAAAAAGCACAAATAGCGAGTGGGAAAGAGAGAGAGGTTTTTGGCCTATATGCTCGTGTTTCTGGCCAATGATGAGGGACCTCTATTACGATCACCACCCGTCCCAGACCCTGGTGGTACTCTTAATGGAGGCAAGTAAATTAAAAGCTAACTCTCTAGCGATCAAAAAACTTTTTCAAAAGATGTCTCACATAATCTCCAGTCCCCTAACAATGGAGAGTAGTAGTCCAAAATGTTCCGTGACATGAAGGAAGAAATGTTCTTCTTGTTCTAAGACAGAGGCTCCTACCTATAATCCACTTTAGTCCCCACTGCAATTGGGCCAGTTAACATCAAGTGGCAATGTATAGTTCATGAGACTACCTTTAGTAGGGGCCGATTCCAGGGATAAAATAGGGAGTATCTCAAAAGAATGATAAACAACAGGGTCTTACCCACAGGCCTGCATAGAAAAGTCAGAGCTAAGGGGGGTGGCCCTGCCCTGCCTCTTCCTGTCGCTGACGGGCGCAGATGGGCCTGCCCTTGGCCCGGGCGCGGCCCGGGCGCGGCCCGGGCACGCGCGCGCGTCCCGAACTGCGGGATTGCAGGAGCGTTAATGAAGCACAGGGAGGATGACATCAACTCCCGCGCCACTGGTGGATCCCGCTGGGGGACCAAGTCCCACCCCAGCAACGCCGAAGCACCGGAAGATTTATGCCGCCTGGGGGCCTCGGATGGTTCGTGGAGGAGTCCCTTTGCATCCAGGTAAGGCTGCCCAAATGTGTCTGCAGGAGCGTTGGGGCTGAGACAGCCTGTACAAGAATCCCGCGCTGCGAGAGTGCAGGAGCGTTAATGAAGCACAGGGAGGATGACATCACCTCCCGCGCCACTCGTGGATCCCGCTGGGGGACCGAGTCCCACCCCAGCAACGCCGAGGCACCGGAAGATTTGCGCCGCCTGGGGGCCTCGAATGGTTCGTGGAGGAGTCCCTCTGCGTCCAGGTAAGGCTGCCCAAATGTGTCTGCAGGAGCTTTGGGGCTGAGACAGCCTGTACAAGAATCCCGTGCTGCGGGAGTGCAGGAGCGTTAATGAGGTGCAGGGAGGGTGACGTCACCTCCCGCGCCACTCGTGGAGCCCGCTGGGGGACCGAGTCCCACCCCAGCAACGCGAGGCACCGGAAGATTTGCACCGCCTGGGGGCCTCGGATGGCTCGTGGAGGAGTCCCTCTGCATCCAGGTAAGGCTGCCCAAATGTGTCTGCAGGAGCGTTGGGGCTGAATAACAATTTGGTCCTCATCGGAGATTTGGAAAGGGAAGCTTGTCTAAAGTTAAGGGAAACAATACTAGTAACAGGAAATGTAATTGGGGGTATAGTTTCAAAAGGGACACTGAGAAAACAAAAGCAGCCCAGGACATATATAAAAATGGTGATGAACATGACCAGTGTTACAGGTGTGGGAGTTCAGAATATCTCAACTCTAATAAGAAATGTCCTGCTCAAAACCGGGATTGCTCAAGTTGTGGTGTCATTGGACTCTTTCATAAAGTGTGCCAAAAGAGAAAGGACCACAGAGTTAAGTGTGTGAATGATGGACAGTAGGCGAGATGAAGTGACTCTGATAATAGCAAGTTGAAAGGGTGTCTGCTGAGTGGCCACTGTGAAATCTTAGGAGTAGACGACGTGTTTCGGAAAAAAGTTTTTAGATGAGATAGAATTGGGAGGGGGCAGTATAAGAATAGTAGCTGATTCTTGCTCCCTCTATACTATTCTTGATAAGGTTACATGGATGAACAAATTTGTCACCAAATTGGGAGAGGGCCTAGAGGAGTGAGATATAAGACCAGAGAGCATTGCTGGTAAACCCATCAAGATGCTGGGTTTCAGAAGGATGCTGTTTGAGTTTAAATGTAGTAAGGTTGAGGCAAAAATACACATTGCTGAGAAAAGTCTGTTGTTGCTTGGGTGGATAGACCCAGAAAAACTAGCCATGATCTTAAATCCCAATAGCCAGAGCCTGTGTTATTAATTGTTGATGGAGGAGAATACAGGTAATAAGATATTAAAAGTCCTTCCCACAATATGTTCTGGGAAAATTGGCTAAGTCAAAGGGTTTACGCATTTAATTGTTTTAAAGGATGACACTAGAGCTTGTGTGCATAATGTAAGGCATGTACCCATAACAATCAGAGATGAAGTCACAGAGGAATTGAGGGAACTACAAACGGAAGGGATAATTGAATTTTTGAATCATGCAAATGGGTATTGCCATTTGTAGTGGCACAACATGCTAACAGTAAGGTGTGTTTATGGTCAACCTCAACAAAAATATTTTTGTTGACAGATTTCCTGTACTTAAAATAAATACGTTGTTATCCATGACTGAAGGAGTAAGTTACTTCTCCACCATTGACTTAACCGAGGCATATCATTAAATCCCTTTGCATCCTAGAAGCAGAAAGTTGACTACCTTTATTTCTCCAATTGGGTGTTTTCAATTTATGAGGTACCCTTTGGTCTGGTATCAGAAGTAGCCATGTTTCTAAGACTAATGTTTGAACTTTTTAACTGAGTACCAGATGTCATATTCTTCCAGGTTGCAATACTGGTGATAGGGAGAATGAAAACTGAGCTTGATAAAAAGTTGAGAGAGGTCTTAGGAATTCTGGAAGAAAAAGAGTTGACTAATGAGCCCAGCAAATGCAAATTTGCAAGAAACAGTGTGACATATTTGTGCATGAAGTTGGCAAGGATGGAATATGACCCAAAAAAAAGTTGAGAGAGGCAATCACCAATGCACCACCACCAAAAAGTAAACAAGATGTTAGAGCCTTTTTGATATTTGAATAAATGAATGAATTAATAAGTTTATTTGTGTCAATTAATTGAAATTGATACAAGTACACACAGTAAATAATAAAATAACAGTAGTAAAAAACATCAATCTAAGACAAAAACCGATCAATGAAATAATTCATGTTATAAAAAAAGAAGTAAATGACTTTAAATGTTGGTGGCCAGCACAATCACTTCCTTCGATCTCATGATGGAATAAAGATCTTATTAACAAATTTGCCAAAGTGATCCAAGTACATAGGAACAGAAGTAATCATGCAAATTCCTCCTTACAGGGGGAGACACTATTTGACCTAAACATCGGTTTTAGTAAAGTGCGACATGCAGATAAGAACTCTGGACAGCAACATAATAAATGTAACATGGATTCTCTTTTGTACTTGCAGAATCTGCAGGGCATGCTCCCCGGTGCACCGGCCCAGTCTAGACAAAATTCATTGATCAAAAGGGCCGTGCCGTTCTATCACTCCCTGAGATCCTCGGGAACAGTACCCCCCAGAGGCCCACCTTCCAACAGCTCCTGCTCTGATTATGCAAGAATGGAGGATCAGAGGGGATAGACGGGGGGAAGGGAAATTAGGGAAGGTATGCAATGCAGGGAGACCTGCAAAACAAAGGCAACCAAACAGTGATGGAATTCTTCCAAGCTCAAGCAAAACTCTTCTCATCATGCATGACTCAATGTAAATACTGTGACATATAATCACTGATCTGAACTGGGGTGGCGAAGTGAGTTAAAGGATGATGCTGTATTAAACCCAGATCTGTGACTGGGGGTGAGTGTCTGAAAAGTTTCAGTGCTCCGTCCGTCATCTCCTTGTGTTTGCTTTGTTCGCCCTAATTTGGCAGTGTTAGAACCGGGGGTCTCTAGTTGGCTGAGGTATGTACCTTAGTCCAAATAGGGACCCTTGCTTCTAGTCAGGGTAAGGAGGCACACACCTTTAGATAACCCCTGCTCACCCCCTGGTAGCTTGGCACGAGCAGCCAGGCTTATCTCCTAGGCAAATGTGTAAAGTATTTGCAACCACGCTCTCAGTGACACAGTGATGACACCACAAATGGACTCCACACGAGTTTCATAAAAAACTATTATATGTTTATAAAAAAAAAGATATACGATGAGATCACACGATAAAAATCCAACATATGCGTATTTGTAATATTTCACCTTTCCGGTTATTAGGCCAGCACGCACTGGTAGGTTCTTGCAGTATTAATGAGCAATTCTTGATGATCCAATGCAGTCCTAATGCAATGCTATGCAGTTCGTAATGCAAGAATCAAGCACTTTCTAATGTAAAAATAATGCACTTCGTAATGCAACAATCAGGCAGTTCGTAATGCAAAATAATGCAATTCGTAATGCAACGATCAGGCAGTTCGTAATGCAAAAACAATGCAATTCGTAATGCAACAATCAGGCAGTTCGTATAGCAAAACTAATGCAATGCGTAATGCAACAATCAGGCAGTTCGTAATGCAAAAATAATGCAATGCGTAATGCAACAATCAGGCAGTTCGTAATGCAAAAATAGTGCAATGCGTAATGCAACAATCAGGCAGTTCGTAATGCAAAAATAATGTACTTCAGCACCGATCACGGTGCTCTGGACGGTCTCTATGCCACTCTTACTGACTCGCGGTCAGCTACTGCCAAAATATGCCCCCAACACTGTTATGATGAAAAACAAAGTGCAGCTCCACACTCCGGCCCCGGTACTGCCACTCCTCAGCAAGTACGGGCCGCGATACGGACTTGAGCGGGGGCTCGCGCTGCAAAGATGGGAAAGGCCGAGAGCGTTTCTCTCGTAGCCCGCACCCCGCCCCAGGCTCCGACACACGCACGCTCGCTGAGCGTTACCTGGGGTTTGAGATCTCGCTCTCCTCGCGGCTTGGGCCTCCGGTGCGACTTCGTTGATCTTGGGCAGTAGAACTCGGACCCCCCTGATGGTGATGGGTTCGAGGTCTCTCCTTGGCAAAGGCAGGCTCGGGCCGGTGACGGTGAATTCCCACACCTCCTCTGGGGATGCCGGTCCGGGCCAATGGCAATGACGATCACAGCAGTTCTGGCCACGCTGTCGATCGAAGCAGAGAACAAGACTGCTCCGGGACACACAGTCACGGGGCAATTTCTCACGAAGGTCTCAGGCTGCAACAGGGCACACGCACACAGCGTCGCTGAGACTCACTTGAGCTCCGGGTGCACACGATCACAGGGCAATCCTCCCGAAGGTCTCAGGCTGCACAAATCACCCGCACACAGCATCGCTGAGACTCACTGGGACTTCGGGTGCACACGATCACAGGGCAATCCTCACGAAGGTCTCAGGCTGCGCGAAGCACACGCACACAGCGTTGCTGAGACTCACTTGGACTCCGGGTGTACACGATCACGGGGCAGTTCTTACGAAGGTCTCAGGCTGCAAAAAGCACACGCACACAGCGTCGCTGAGACACACTTGGAAACTTTTATGTTCCTGAGTTTCCACAACAGGGAGCCAGCTCTCCTCGGGCCCTTGGAGACACGCTACTTCTGGACACAGCACACAGCAAAGTCCTCACAAGCAGGGGGACACAGCACACAGCAAAGTCCCTTGTCCTCTCCTTAGTCAAACCAGCAAACTGCAGGCCAGCCCCAGAACACACAGCAAGGGTCAGTCCTTCTCTTCAGTCTCTTCAGCTGTTCTTCTTTGGCAGAGGTTCCTCTTGAGCACCAAGTAGGTTCAATCCTTTTTCAATAGGGATTTCAGTCTAAAGTCCAGGGGTTTCAGCTCTCATAGTTATACCCCTAAATGTCTTTGAAGTCTTTGTGTTCAGGGGCACTGACCCCTGTCTAAACCAGTTCTGGGTGTCTCCCTGCCAGTGACACCTTCTTCCTTTGATAGTGGGGGTCTGGATCTTCAACCACTCAGCAGGAGATGGAGCCTTTGTTTTATGGCAGTATCCCAGACCTCTTCACCTCCAGAGGCTACTCCTCCCCCCTACACTCCAGATGCAGGTCAGCCTGTTGCTGTCTCACCTCCCCTCCCTGGGTCAAGACATTTCCCAGATCCTATCACATTCAAATCCAGACAGTCAATCCACAACCAGGCAGAGACACACAGAATTGTTAGAACAAGAAAACCAGCCACTTCTAAAAGCGTGGTTTCTAAACACACAATTCAAAAGCCACCTTCACAAAAAGATGTGTTATTAAATTGTGAGCTCAGGCACACTAAACTTCACCTCTCCATCTTTAACCTAGGCTGGAAACATATTACACAGCCTCCCCAATTCTGTCCTATGGGCAAGATGACCTTGCAACAGTGAAAAACGAAATGGAGAGTATTTCACTGTTAGGACATGGTGCACACCTCAGTACATGTCCTACCTTTCACAGACACTGCACCCTGCCCAGGGGGGTTCCTTGGGCCTACTATAGGGGTGTCTGATGTGCATGGAAAGGGAAGGGTAAGGCCTGGCAAGTGGGTGCACTTGTCAGGACAACATGGCAGTTTAGCAAACTGCGCGCAGGCACTGCAGTGGCAGGCCTGATTTGTCTCTTTGGGGGCTACTTATGTGGGTGGCACAATTAGTGCTGCAGGCCCACGAGTAACCTTTGTATTACTAGCCCTGGCACACATAGTGCACTTTACTAGGGACTTTACTAGTAAGACAAACATGGCAATTATGGACAACCAATTACCATTACACTTTACACAGGGAGCACTTGCTCTTTGACACTGATCAGCAGTGGCAAAGTTCCCAAAGCATCTAAGTTGGCAACACCATGTCAGAAAAAAGGTCTAGGGGGAAGGCAAAAAGTTTAGGGAACTTTAGCCAAAAAGGGCCAAGTCCAACAGGCAGGGTATGCCCAGGTGTGGATCTCTTGCTCACTTTGCCACTGGATTTAAGATAGCCTGGCTGATGAGGTGTGAAACCCTGAAACCGGTCCTAGGATGATTTCCTAGCACCTTGAGACCCTTACGGGTGAGTAGTCGCGCTTTAACAAACCCCTGATTGATTGATTGATTGATGATGCTTGTTTAGAGTCCAGGGAAGACCTGGCTTGGCAGTTCGGGCTAGACTGTTCCTATGAGGAACAGGGTCAAGACTGATTTGCATATGGCTGGGTCTGAACTGGGGTGGCGAAGCAAGCTAAAGAATGATGGACTAAACCCAGATCTGTGACTGGGGGTGAGTGTCTGAAAAGTTTCAGAGCTCCGTCCATCATTTCCTTGTGTTTGCTTTGATAGAAGTTTGCTTCAGCCACTGACAGATCGACAATATTGTCAATGGTGAAAGAATGTTGTCTAAATCTAGTTTGATAGAAGGGAATAATGTTTGCTTCAGCTACCCATCCATCAAGTTCACAGAGTAGAATTTTGACGTACATTTTTGCCTCTACATCCAACAGCGCGAATAGCCTGTAGTTCCCTTGGTTGGCATTGCTCCCTGTTTTGCGAATTGGGTGAAGGATGGACCCCTTCCAGGATTGCAGGTCACTTGCACTTTTGAAACAGTTTGATAGAGGGGAGGGAGGCGGTCAGCCTAGAAGTCTACATCAGATTTAAAGAGTGCACTTGGGAGGCGGCTAGGACCTGGGGCCCCGCTGGTTCTCGTGGCCCTAATGGCTTTGGACACAGACTCTCAACTGAATATCTTAGACCCTGTTACTGCTTCTTTATTGTCCAGCTCTGATTCCTTCCTCATGTCAGAAACACTATGACGGACCGTGAAGCCTTGGTCTACATATAGGCTCTGTACATATGCTACCCATTTCGTTGCTGGGATGTCATTCCTTCTGGTGGCAGATTTGTTATTTAATGTATTGCTGTAGAGACAAAACCTGTCTAGGTTTTGCCAGATATAAGAGACAATAAATGCAATCATTCTAATTGCTGTGTACTTTGTTTTTTACTTCCAGAACAGGGTGCGGTGAGCTTTGCTTTTGTTCCATAGTTCCTGTAAGGCCCTGGTTGCTTTTGTCCTTCCTGTACCTTCTGGTGGCAGCATTCAGGGTGATTTTACTTAATCGTAGCTCAGTTGAAAACCAGGGGGCGTTCTTAGGACTGGATTCGTTAGTACTTATTGAACAGTGATTTCTCTTGCCCTCCAGATCACAGAACACAGCATCAATGATTAGATCCCAATCATGTTGTAAACTCCCTGAGTTGGCAAACATTGTTGCACTGTTATCTTCCACCTGTTGAATATGTCCAGCTGCATCTTTCTCCACTTTAAGTGCCTGACCAGCAAGGTTCTTTCTAGACCTAAATAACTTTGCAGAAAAGATATATGCTGTCAGACTATTGTTAAAGAACAAGTCTTAGGGCCTCCCGAAAGCCAGGATAGCGGCCTGCCTGCTGCATTACAATGCAGTCGTTTGGCTCACAGTGGTCAGAGGGACAGACCGATGCCTCTGACAGGCTCAGGAAGCCTGTCGGGCGTCGGTCGGACCGTAACCCTACAGTGGGGGCGGTGCCTGCTCAGACACCGCCATAGGGATTACGATGTCCCACCGCCATGGAAAGGCTGTCGGAAAGGGACTTTGGGAGCCCCTAGCAGGGCCCCCGTCTCCCCTCAGCCTCCACTATGTGGCCTGGGGGGCACATGTGGTGCCCCCCCCCAAAACATCCATGCACTGTGTCTGGCACACGGTGCATGGATGTTCAAAAACATCCCTTTTTCAACTGCGGCTTGTGCTGCGGCCCTTTTCTGGGCTGCAGCACAAGCCTTAATGGGAAAAGGGATGTTTACGACTGCCTGCACGGCGGTTGTATCCTAATTGGGCTGTCGGGAACACCGACTCCTTGCCGGACGGTCTCGAGCCCGAAACGATGGCGGTCGGACGCTTGTCCGCCATCGTAATGAGGCCCTTCAATCCTGAAGGGAAGAACATATCAATCACTGATGTAAGGGGTTAGGAGTAGTACACCCAAGTTGTTAAGAATTGGGAAGAAGTGGTTATTGCCTTTGTGTCTCACTCTCTTTCGTCTTCAGAGATATGTGTTAGGATTTTAACATTTTTTACATTTCCACTAGTTTGTGAGGGGAACAGCAGTTATTCTGGGATGTGATCATAAGCCCCTCCACAAGAGTGCTGACCACTAGTGATCTATTGAATGTGCCTCCTTGGTTGACTTGCAATGCCATGAGGTTGTTGGATTATAATTACACTGTGCAATATGTACCGGAGGTGAAAAATAAAGTAGCTGATTTCTTAAGTTGGATGCCTGTCGGAGGGATGGGCGGAAACAAAATCTAGGAGGCTGAATGTAGTGCTCAATTTTGACCGGTTTATTGCTTTTATGGCAGAGTGAATAACATTTCTCTATATGTTTGTTTCTTTTTCTTCCCTGGTTTCTTTCTGTGTTGTCTCCTTCTGTGTTGTCATGGGTCCTATGGTGTCTCTTAAATGTTCTGATTCCTTCGGTATCTTGACAACAAACTTGACCCTGCTGTTCACTCGTTGATCTTTCTCTTCTCTCTTTCTTTTCTTCCCAGGTTGTCAGGCGGGAGAGGGACGTACCCCAGGAGGCTTGAAAGAAAGGAGAGATGACGGTGAGTAACCAAAGGTACTGTTGACCCTTTTAGGATAGGCCTCCACCACACCGAATACGTGATAAAGTTTGTATTATTCTTTAGTGGGAGGGGTGCGGTTGAAAGTGGTAGAAGTGGTAAAGAAAATAAAAATAAAATGTATATATATATATGTATTTGTAGCGACCACTGAGGGTTCTCTTTACTTCTTTTGTCCTTCTTTGCTCTTTCTCTTTCTCTCTTCTCATATTTGGTAGCTACCTCCAGTTTAAGGAGTTAAACTGGTACTAGTACGTTCCAGAGAAAGCCATACACTCAAAAAGGAAATTAATACCCTCGGTAGGCAAACGATAATAGAGGTTCTCCTCCTCCTTTCTCCCCCCCTCTCTTTTCCCCAAGGACGTTCTATGGCCACAGATAAGATAAAAGCAAAAGAAAATTCACAACCAATTCCCTTTTCTGGTTGTTTGATGCTTTTCTTTTCTTGTTTTAGTATCCCCGTACCTTATTGGATATTTGGGATATTGTCAGACCGGTGCCCACCCTCCTACTGTTTAACGGTTACTCACCGCAGTGGCCGCAACTCTCCTGAGTTGAGGCAGCGTTGTACCAGCTCTCCTGAGGGGTCCACCACTCCTCCGACCAGCGCTCCGTAGTCTCATCTTCGGCGTTTTCTCCCTCTTGGCTCGCTGCAGGACTTCTGATTCTACCGCGGCTCCCGGCGTCTTGCTCTCATCGTGTCGCAGCTTCTCCGTGCTCTGCCTGACTTCCTCCTCTCACGCAAACCGTCCGCCTTCTTCCTGGTGTTCACCCCACTCCTCGCCTGGACCTCCCTCTTCTAGGCGGTCCGGGGCAGCTGATTGGCTCTCCGGAAGGACAGACAGGGAGTTCACCTGTGCAGGGAAGGTCAAAGGGTTAACCCTTTGAGCGCCTTCCCTGTTCCTCTCCTGTCAGCGCTCGGCCGTAATGTCGGGGAAACCGGCACCGGGTGAGTCTTCCCACTCGGGCAGCATGTCCCTCCCACATCGCCTTTGCCTATCAAGTAGGTGCCAAGGAATAAGTGGGATGAATTTTGTGTTGCAGGGTTATGGGAGGACGAAATCAAAGGTATCAGACAGGATGAGTGGTAAAATGGGCTGATGAAAGACAAAAAATTGATGACTGTGAATGAATATATCAGGTGTGGGTGGCCCATGAAAAAGGACAAGGGATTTGGGGCCAGATGTAAGACCCTGTTTAGCGGTCGCATTTGTGACTGCTAAAAAGGGTAGTGGTATGTACAAACACTATTTTGCGAGTCTGTAACCTACTACCGATTCGCAAAATAGAGTTTGTGACTTTCTGTTTGGAGGGGGCGTGCCAAGGGCGTCCCTTCCTAATAGCGAGTCGCACTGGTATGTACGATTGTTTTGCAACCGCAAATGCGGTCGCAAAAGAATTATAGTTAGCACGTACTTCAAGTAGGTAGTAATCCAGTCGCAAATGGGAAGGGGTCCCCAGTGTATGCGAACACTGCCTGCCCTTAAAAAATTAAAACGTTAATTTTTTTTCTTTTAAATGCATCACGTTATCTTTTCAGGAAAAAAGGCTGCATTTTAAAAAAAACGTTGCTTTACTTAAAAAGCAAACACAGACATGGTGGTCTGTTGTCCCCAGCAGGCCACCATCCTTGTGATATGTGAGATTCCTAAAGGGTCGCAAAAAGCGACCTACCTCATTAATATAAATGAGTTAGGTTTTTAGCGACCCCATTAGGAATCGCAAACAGTGTCTGAGACACTTATGTACATTCCATTTTGCGAGTCGCAAAACATCACAATGTGCAACTCGCAAAATGGAATGGTCGTACATCTGGCCCCAAATGCATATTAGGATGTTAAGGACGAGTTGACTGAGGAGAACTGCTTGTTGTTGAGAGGTGGTCAAGTGATTCCCACAAATAATTTGAGCAAAAGGATCCCTGGTATTTGTCATGAAGGCCATTTAGGTATATTAAAAATGACGGGTAGACTGAAGAGTTTGTATTAGTGGCCTGGCATAGATAAAGACATGGAACTAAACACATATACAAGGACAGTAGTCCACTTTCGGAGTAATGAGGGTACTCTTAGTGTGCCAATCCAGGTCACAGGACAAATCCATGACCTCACTCATGTCACGGGACAGCTTAGGCTTTTTCACACAAGATTAGTGCACGGGTAGGGCCAAAATAATAAAAAAAACAGGTTTCCAGATTCTTGAAGTCAGGCACTCAGGCAAGGGAACACAACTGCACACTATGGCCTTGATACGAGTTTGGTGGTAAATACCACCAAAGTTACACATAGGGTAAATAGCGATACCACAGGGTTCGGTAAATAATACGCGTTAAATAGCACTGGTTATGGCCTCGATTACTAGTTTGGAAGCAATTACCATTAATTTGCACTTAGGGTAAATGATGATATCACGGGTATCAGTAAATAACACATGTGTTAAATAACATTGATTATGAGTTTTTACTGTGGACTGCAGAATCGTTATTTAGCGCATGTCTTAAATACAGAATGTGTGCTATTTAGCTAATGTGGTAAATGCCAAATGTGTTATTTAGTGCATGTGCTACGTACCTCACCCAATGAATAGCACCACCACAAAACATCAGGAAGTGGCCATTTTAAGCATTGGAAGTTCCTGGAGTGTGGAAATTAATGCCCAGAGAACAGAAACAGCTAGAGCAACACTCATCACTCAATAGGATCTTAGTGTGAGAAGTTGGCCTGGTATATGCTGTCCACTAATTATAGTGGGCACCTTGCACCAGTCCAAACAACCCCTTATTGGAGATAGGTTAAAGACAACCTTATTGAAAGCTATCCTAGTGGTAGCTATGGAGAGCAGCCTTCAGGCTAAGTCTTGAAGGAATGTAAAGCAGCTTGTTTTACCAGTTTATAATCTCTTGAGTGATCAAATGAAAGAGCACCACACCAGGTATATATTCAAAATATATGTATTTATTGCTAAACACACCCCTCTAGTCTCTTTATGAGGCTAGAGTTCGAAGTACATAAGTTAGAAGTTATTTAAACACAGTAATAGCACAAATACACGTTTGGGCCCTAGGGGCGTACCAAACCATATACCAATAAAGTGGTATAAGAACCACGACTGAACTAGACACTAGGCCTAGAGCCTCTAGAAGTGCTTGGACCACAAGGAACCACCCAAGGTAGTGACACAGGGGACCCACGGGAGACGCGTGCAGTGTAAATACACAACCGCGATACGCCGTTGACTTCTATGGAGAAAGTCGTGATCGGGAAATTAGAGAAAAGGGACACTTAAAGAGGACTTGGACCAAACCCTTTGAGATCTAGGACTTTGAAGAGTCTCTACCCACGGGAGCACCGGAGTACTCGTGTTACCTCACCCAGGGAAGCCGGGTGCATAGGTGCCTTTCGGGGTCGGGTTTCGTCTGTCGATTTGAATGGCGATCTGCTGCAAAGTGCTGCTGTCGACCAAGTGAAAAGTGTCCGGGTGGATCCAAGAGTGGATCGGAGTTCTGAAGAACCTGAAAGCAGAGGGGACAGAGTCTGGGTCACTAGCCAGTGACCTGGAAGGCGATGGACAGATGCCCACCGATGTTGAGTGCTTCAGGTGCGTTGACGGTAGTCTTGTCTCTTCAGCCACGAGGTCCAGGAGGCGTTGTCGGCGACCAGGAGCAGGATTCGGGCTGGTACACGATGTCTGTCGAGTGCTGAGGTGTCGGCAACCGGATTGGACCCAACAAGCCTTGGCAACGGCAAGTCTCGATGCAGAGGAAGATCGTCGATGGTGCAGACCAGCAAGGTCTGGGGAACTCACCCAGCAAGGGTAAGTGAGGGCAGGCCTGGAGCAACCAGGATGCCAAGTTAGAAAAAGATTGGCCTTCGTTAAGGGCTACTAGCCAACGGGCTAGCGACCGTGAAGGAGCCTCGTGACGCCGCACGTGGATCTGGCTCACAGGACACTCGTGGAGTGGGGGCCAGTGATCTTCGGTGCAGTTGGTGCTGGAGGCTAGGGCTACTCGGAGCCCAAAGCACGACTTCTTGGGAGACCCAAAAGAGGATGCACTTGCAAATGTGCTTGGTGTCCAGGGGTCACGGTCTCAAGTCACCCACGATAGCCACGGGCCTCAGCTTTGCTGGGGACTCAGGGTAGCCTCGGGGAAGTCTGAGAATCCACCTCTGGTGATGCGATGACTTCGGCGTCCGACAGGGAGCTTCAGAAATGCGAACCGGACAGATGCTTCTTTGGTGCCTGCCAAGCAGGGGAGTCACTCCTTGACCCCAAGGGAGATTCTTCTGTCCTCTAATCGTGAGTAGAGCGTCGAAGGTCCAGGATTCAGTTTCAGAGTTTCGTCCAGGGATAATCTAAAGTCCTAAGGACTGGGTTCCTATCTTTATACTAAAGATAGGGGTTGGACTACTCTGTGGCCCCACCTATGGGTGGGTCAGGGCAGAGGGGTGGCTACACCCCTTTCCCTTTGTCCAGTTCGCGCCAAAGCAGGGGCTGCAAGCCCCTGATCCGGTTTGAACTGGGGTATGCACAGGGACACCAAATGTGCCCCCAGTGCAGGACTTCAAAGCACCTGAAAGTGCTCCCGCCCAGCCCCAATACACATTATCCTGTCTGGGGAGGTGGTCACACCTCCCTGGGACAGGAAACCTATTGTCCAGGCCTCCCCTGCCGGAGTTTCGTCCAGCAGCAGGAGGCCAGACTCGTGTCTGTGGCAGCAGCATCCATTTTGTGATGCCAGGGCTCTGGAAAGAAGTTACCGGGCTAGCCAGAGTTAACATGTCTTACCCTCTAGAAGGGTGGAATGCTACCCCCGCCGCCAGGATTGGTGGGGGTAGTATTCCAAGATGTTTGACACCAAACACGACATGTTTAGGTGCAGCCATTCCAAAGTTAGCATTTTACCGCAAGGATATAATGCGCTAAGAGTATATGGTCAGGCTGCACTACAAACAGCATCAGAGATGGTCTCCGAACGCTGCAGAGGGGCCCTGCTCATGCAGGGGCACCCTCTCACATAGGAACCATGCACTCTGCCTTTAGGATTGATAAGGCCTGCCTTAGGAGTGACTTATAGGTTTATATGTGTGTATGTATTTAGTGATATAGGTAACCTATATCACAGTAAGGGGTGCATGCACCACCTTACCCAGGCTGCAGTAGCAGACCTGTGGTGTCAGTTTGGATGGCCTTCCAGGGGTGGCATAATACATGCTGCAGCCCCTGGCAGGCCTCTGAGGTACCTATGCCCTTGGTACATAGTATACCATATACTAGGGACTTATAAGGGCACTCCAGATCCCAATCAGTGATGTGCCTAAGGCACATGGAAACCATTTTAGAGAGGAAGCAGCTAGGCTGGGGTTCTGATTAGCAGGGCCCCAGCCAGACTAATGTCGAAAAACAGTGAAGCATCAGCAAAAAGTGGGGGTACCCATGTGAAGCAGATCCTACTCTCCTACACAACCCCCCCCAAACGTAGGGACATTAAACTAACCTTGCCCAGTTAAGTCTTCATGTTCTAAGTGGAAATACCTAGAGAGTCCATCTGCATTGGCATGGTTACTCCCAGGTCTATGTTCCACTGTAAAGTCCATCCCCTGTAGGGAAATGGACCACCTAAGCAGTTTGGGGTTTTCACCCTTCATTTGTTTTAGCCATAATAGGGGCTTATGGTCTGTCTGAACCAGGAAGTGTGTACCAAACAAGTATGGCCTCAACTTCTTCAGAGCCCAGACCACAGCAAAGGCCTCCCTCTCTATGGCTGACCAACGTTTCTCTCTAGGGGTCAGCCTTCTGCTAATGAAAGCTACTGGCTGATCCTGACCTTCTTCATTCAATTGTGACAGTACAGCCCCTACCCCCAATTCAGATGCATCAGTTTGAACAATGAACTTCTTGGAGTAATCAGGACTCTGTAGAATGGGAGCAGTGCACATGGCCTGCTTCAGGTCATCAAATGCCTTTTGACAGCTAACTGTCCACTGAACCTTTTTGGGCATTTTCTTAGAAGTTAAGTCATTCAGGGGTGTCACTATTGATCCATACCCCTTGACAAATCTCCTATAGTACCCAGTCAGGCCTAAGAAGGCTCTCACCTGAGTCTGGGTAGTTGGAGCAGTCCAGTCCATGATGGTCTGGATCTTGCTCTGCAAAGGTTGAACCTGGCCTCCACCCACAAGGTGGCCCAGGTACACAACCTGACTCTGCCCTATCTGGCACTTAGTGGCCTTGATAGTCAGGCCTGCCTTTTGCAGGGCCTGTAAAACATTCCTGAGGTGGACCAGGTGATCCTCCCAGGTGGAGCTAAAGACAGCAATATCATCTAGATATGCTGCACTATAGGCTTCCAGACCTGTGAGAACTGTATTCACCAGCCTCTGGAAAGTGGCAGGTGCATTCTTCAGACCAAAGGGCATTACCACAAATTGATAATGCCCACTAGGGGTTGAGAATGCTGTTTTGGGCTTTGCAGCATCAGCTAGTCTGATCTGCCAGTAGCCAGCTGTTAGGTCAAATGTGCTGAGATATTTGGCAGAGGCCAAAGTATCTATGAGCTCATCTGCCCTGGGTATTGGATGGGCATCAGTCCTAGTGACTGCATTGAGACCCCTGTAGTCCACACAAAACCTCATCTCTCTTTTTCCACCACTGGTGTGAGGTTTTGGTACAAGGACCACTGGACTAGCCCAAGGGCTATCTGAGGGTTCAATAACTCCCAAATCCAACATTTTCTGGACTTCAGTCCTGATACAGTCCCTGACATGGTCAGGTTGCCTATAAATCTTGTTTTTAATAGGCAGACTGTCCCCAGTGTCCACTTCATGAGTGCACCAGGTGGTCTGACTGGGTGTCAGTGAAAACATATGTCTAAACTGATTGAGGACTTGCCTGCAATCAGTTTGTTGCTGGGTAGTGAGGCTGCCTGCCAAGGCTGCACCATCAACTGACCCATCGTCAGGGTTCTGTGAGAGCAGGTCAGGGAGTGGGTCACTCTCTTCCTCCTGCCCTTCATCAGTAGCCATGAGCAAGCCCATGTCTGCCCTGTCCACATATGGTTTTAACCTGTTGACATGGAGAACCCTGTGGGGACTCCTGGGTGTTCCTAGGTCTACTAAGTAAGTGACCTCACCCTTCTGCTCAACAATAGTGTGGGGTCCACTCCATTTGTCTTGGAGAGCTGCTGGGGCCACTGGCTCCAACACCCACACCTTCTGTCCTGGCTGGTAAACAGTCAGAACAGCCTTTTGGTCATGCCAGGCCTTTTGAAGTTCCTGGCTAGCCTCAAGGTTTTTGGTTGCCTTTTTCATGTACTCAGCCATCCTGGAGCGGAGACCAAGTACATAGTCCACTATATCTTGCTTTGGGGGCTTGAGAGGTAACTCCCATCCTTCCTTCACCAAGCACAGTGGACCCCTCACAGGGTGGCCAAACAGAAGTTCAAAAGGGCTGTAACCAACCCCCTTCTGAGGCACCTCCCTATATGCGAATAAAAGGCAGGGCAAGAGTATGTCCCATCTACGCCTAAGCTTTTCTGGGAGCCCTTTAATCATGCCCTTCAAGGTTTTGTTGAATCTCTCAACTAAACCATTGCATTGTGGGTGATAGGGTGTGGTGAACTTATAAGTCACTCCACACTCCTTCCACATTGCTTTTAAGTACCCAGACATGAAGTTAGCACCCCTGTCTGAGACTACCTCCTTAGGAAAGCCCACTCTTGAGAAGATTCCCAGGAGGGCCCTTGCCACCACAGGTGCTGTAGTGGTCCTGAGGGGAATAGCTTCTGGGTACCTGGTGGCATGATCCACTACCACCAGGATAAACCTGTGCCCAGAGGCTGTTTGGGGATCCATGGGACCAACAATGTCAATCCCTACCCTTTCAAAGGGCACCCCCACCACAGGTAGTGGTATCAGGGGGGCCTTTGTAGTGCCACCTGCCTTGCCACTGGCTTGGCAGGTTACACAGGAGCGACAAAACTCCTTGCTGTCTTCAGACATGTGGGGCCAGTGAAAGTGAGGGACAATTCTGTCCCAAGTCTTGTTCTGGCCCAGGTGACCTGCTAAGGGAATATCATGGGCTAGGGTCAATAGGAAGCCCCTGAACTTCAGAGGTATTACCAACCTCCTGGTAGCACCAGGCTTGGGGTCTCTACTCTCTGAGTACAGGAGTCCATCATCCCAATACACTGTATGGGGACCACTAGCTTTCCCAGCAGCCTCAGCAGCAGCTTGCTGTCTGAGGGGTTCAAGGAGGGGCAGCTCTGCTGCTCCTGGCTCAGATCTGCCCTAGAAGGTCCCCCTGTCCCCAAGAACTCAACCTGGTCAGGTTCAAGTTCCTCTGGAACAGTTCCTTCTTCAGGGCTGAGATCATCCCCCTCAAGGGACTGATCTTCCTCCTGAGCCAAGGGGAAGGCACTGCCTTAACCCTACTACTCCTCCTCTTGGAAGGCACTTGGTCCATTCTTCTAGAATCCAAGGCCTGTTCAGTGCCAGACATTTTGGCTTGTGACCTGGTCATAGCAAACACATCTGCAGGGATCCCCAGCATTTCTGCATGGGTCCTGAGCTCCACTTCTGCCCAAGCAGAAGTCTCTAAGTCATTGCCAAGCAAGCATTCGACTGGTAGGTTTGCACTCACCACAACCTTCTTAAGGCCAGTTACCCCTCCCAGGAGAAGTTAACAACTGCCAGAGTATGGTCTGTTCTGACATTGCTAGCATTGGTCACTTGGTACATCTCACCAAGTATAACTTGCCCAGGATTCACAAGGTCTTGTGTCACCATTGTGACACTTGCCCCTGTGTCCCTAAATGCCAAAGCCTCACGTCCATTGATTAAAGGCTGTTGTCTGTACTTGCCCAGATTACTGGGACTCACAGTGGAGGTCACATCCATGCCTCCATCACAGACTAACACAGCCTGAGTCAGTTCTCTGACTAGGTCAGAGCCCAACTCAGTTCCCAGGGTGAACCCTACTAAACCCTTGGCTGGAGCACTCCCACCAACTGTACTAGGGGGAACAGGTGCCTTAGGGGCATTGGTGGGTGCTGGACTGGAGTCTTTGGACTTGGTGCAATCACTGGTCCAGTGGGTCTTTTGCTTACAGACCTTGCACCATGGTTTTCTTTGGCCTTTCCCTTTGGTAGACTGTGAATCCCCACCAGAAGAAGATTTTTGGGGGCCTGATGAAGACTTTTGATCTTTACCCTTCTCCCCACCCTTTTCAGAGTTCTTAGCATCTTGCTTCTTGGTTTCCCCACCTTGGTTCTGTACCTTCTGCTTCACCCTGGTTCTGACCCATTTGTCTGCCTTCTTTCCCAATTCTTGGGGAGAGGTCAGATCAGAGTCTACCAGGTATTGATGCAACAGCTGATTTTGACAGTTATTAAGAATCTGCTCCCTCATTATCAGATTGTACAATCCTGAGAAGTCACACACCTTACTGCCCATCAACCAGCCTTCCAGAGCCTTGGCAGAACAATCCACATAGTCTACCCAGTCTTGAGTCTGTGCTTTTTGGGTGTCTCTGAACTTCAACCTGTACTGTTCAGTGGTTAGGCCAAACCCATCAATAAGAGCACTCTTCAAGACCTTGTAATTATCAGCATCCTCCTCTCTAACAGTGAGGAGCTTATCTCTACCTTTGTCAGCAAAGGAGAGCCACAAGATTGCTGCCCACTGCTCCTGAGGGACCTTCTGTACCTTACAGGCCCTCTCTAGAGCAGTTATCCACTTGTGGATGTCATCCCCATTCTGATAGGGAGGGACAATCTTGCTCAGGTTCCTATGGTCATAGGACCTTTCCCTATCTCTAGGGATATTGCTGCCACCATGGGACTCTAGTCCCAACTTTCTTTTCTCTCTAAAGAGATCTAGGGACTCCCTGTCTAAGGCTACTTGCTTCCTTCTGAGTTCAAGCTGAGCTTCCTCATATTGAATCAGCCTCTTTCTTCTCTCATGAGAGGATTCCCTCCTATGAGATGAGACAGAGCTCCCTATTGAGGTGCCAGAGTGGTTAGACTCCTGAGAAGAAGATCTAGACCTTCTGGGCACACTCACAATCCTTCCTGGGGGGACAAAGGGGGCATCATTCTGATCCTCCTCTTCATCTTCCTCAGGAGGGGTTGGATTATCCAGGTCAGGGCCATTGTCGCCCTCCTGGCCAGTTTCAGAGGGGGCTGGGGGTACTGGTACCCCCATTCCCAACCTCATCATCTGCCCCACCCTCAGCTCCTACCCCTTCAGTCCCCAAGGGCTTACTAAGGTCATAAGCCACCAACAACTCCTTGAGGTGTTGGGTGGTGGGGCTTTGGCCTGTCCTTATTTTTCTCAAGTTGCATAAAGCTCTCAATTCCAAGAATGGGAGTGTATCATACTTGGAGGGTGGAAGCTCAATGGCTTCCTGCAAGGATTCTTTGGATCCTGCCCTTAAAGACATTACTAGTGTGGTGTGGTGTATGCACTACCTACTCTAGTGTGGCCTACTAAACTCTCTTGAGTTGTAGAAAGGGCTGTGCTATCCCTTAACACACAACTCTAAGTTCAGTACAACTTACTGTATTCTAAGCTTAAATTATATGTACCTTAGGTACCTTTAGTGGTTTTCAGTTGATCAATTCAATTGAGATTATCTGGTAAAACAATAGCAAGCTGGAATCCCACACGCTGCACACCAATGTGAGAAGTTGGCCTGGTATATGCTGTCCACTAATTATAGTGGGCACCTTGCACCAGTCCAAACAACCCCTTATTGGAGATAGGTTAAAGACAACCTTATTGAAAGCTATCCTAGTGGTAGCTATGGAGAGCAGCCTTCAGGCTAAGTCTTGAAGGAATGTAAAGCAGCTTGTTTTACCAGTCTATAATCTCTTGAGTGATCAAATGAAAGAGCACCACACCAGGTATATATTCAAAATATATGTATTTATTGCTAAACACACCCCTCTAGTCTCTTTATGAGGCTAGAGTTCGAAATACATAAGTTAGAAGTTATTTAAACACAGTAATAGCACAAATACACGTTTGGGCCCTAGGGGCGTACCAAACCATATACCAATAAAGTGGTATAAGAACCACGACTGAACTAGACACTAGGCCTAGAGCCTCTAGAAGTGCTTGGACCACAAGGAACCACCCAAGGTAGTGACACAGGGGACCCACGGGAGACGCGTGCAGTGTAAATACACAACCGCGATACGCCGTTGACTTCTATGGAGAAAGTCGTGATCGGGAAATTAGAGAAAAGGGACACTTAAAAGAGGACTTGGACCAAACCCTTTGAGATCTAGGACTTTGAAGAGTCTCTACCCACGGGAGCACCGGAGTACTCGTGTTACCTCACCCAGGGAAGCCGGGTGCATAGGTGCCTTTCGGGGTCGGGTTTCGTCGTCGATTTGAATGGCGATCTGCTGCAAAGTGCTGCTGGCGACCAAGTGAAAAGTGTCCGGGTGGATCCAAGAGTGGATCGGAGTTCTGAAGAACCTGAAAGCAGAGGGGACAGAGTCTGGGTCACTAGCCAGTGACCAGGAAGGCGATGGACAGATGCCCACCGATGTCGAGTGCTTCAGGTGCGTTGACGGTCATCTTGTCTCTTCAGCCACGAGGTCCAGGAGGCGTTGTCGGTGACCAGGAGCAGGATTCCGGCTGGTACATGATGTCTGTCGAGTGCTGAGGTGTCGGCGACCGGATTGGACCCAACAAGCCTTGGCAACGGCAAGTCTCGATGCAGAGGAAGATCGTCGATGGTGCAGAACAGCAAGGTCTGGGGAACTCACCCAGCGAGGGTAAGTGAGGGCAGGCCTGGAGCAACCAGGATGCCAAGTTAGAAAAAGATTGGCCTTCGTTAAGGGCTACTAGCCAACGGGCTAGCGACCGCAAAGGAGCCTCGTGACGCCGCACGTGGATCTGGCTCACAGGACACTCGTGGAGTGGGGGCCAGTGATCTTCGGTGCAGTTGGTGCTGGAGGCTAGGGCTACTAGGAGCCCAAAGCATGACTTCTTGGGAGACCCAGAAGAGGATGCACTTGCAAATGTGCTCGGTGTCCAGGGGTCACGGTCTCAAGTCACCCACGATAGCCACGGGCCTCAGCTTTGCTGGGGACTCAGGGTAGCCTCGGGAAGTCTGAGAATCCACCTCTGGTGATGCGATAACTTCGGCGTCCGACGGGAGCTTCAGAAATGCGAACCGGACAGATGCTTCTTTGGTGCCTGCCAAGCAGGGGAGTCACTCCTTGACCCCAAGGGAGATTCTTCTGTCCTCTAATCGTGAGTAGAGCGTCGAAGGTCCAGGATTCAGTTTCAGAGTTTCGTCCAGGGATAATCTAAAGTCCTAAGGACTGGGTTCCTATATTTATACTAAAGATAGGGGTTGGACTACTCTGTGGCCCCACCTATGGGTGGGTCAGGGCAGAGGGGTGGCTACACCCCTTTCCCTTTGTCCAGTTCGCGCCAAAGCAGGGGCTGCAAGCCCCTGATCCGGTTTGAACTGGGGTATGCACTAGGGACACCAAATGTGCCCCCAGTGCAGGACTTCAAAGCACCCGAAAGTGCTCCCGCCCAGCCCCAATACACATTATCCTGTCTGGGGAGGTGGTCACACCTCCCTGGGACAGGAAACCTATTGTCCAGGCCTCCCCTGCCGGAGTTTCGTCCAGCAGCAGGAGGCCAGACTCGTGTCTGTGGCAGCAGCATCCATTTTGTGATGCCAGGGCTCTGGAAAGAAGTTACCGGGCTAGCCAGAGTTAACATGTCTTTCCCTCTAGAAGGGTGGAATGCTACCCCCGCCACCAGGATTGGCGGGGGTAGTATTCCAAGATGTTTGACACCAAACACGACATGTTTAGGTGCAGCCATTCCAAAGTTAGCATTTTACCCCGAGGATATAATGCGCTTAAGAGTATATGGTCAGGCTGCACTACAAACAGCATCAGAGATGGTCTCCGAACGCTGCAGAGGGCCCTGCTCATGCAGGGGCACCCTCTCACATAGGAACCATGCACTCTGCCTTTAGGATTGATAAGGCCTGCCTTAGGAGTGACTTATAGGTTTATATGTGTGTATGTATTTAGTGATATAGGTAACCTATATCACAGTAAGGGGTGCATGCACCACCTTACCCAGGCTGCAGTAGCAGACCTGTGGTGTCAGTTTGGATGGCCTTCCAGGGGTGGCATAATACATGCTGCAGCCCCTGGCAGGCCTCTGAGGTACCTATGCCCTTGGTACATAGTATACCATATACTAGGGACTTATAAGGGCACTCCAGATCCCAATCAGTGATGTGCCTAAGGCACATGGAAACCATTTTAGAGAGGAAGCAGCTAGGCTGGGGTTCTGATTAGCAGGGCCCCAGCCAGACTAATGTCGAAAAACAGTGAAGCATCAGCAAAAAGTGGGGGTACCCATGTGAAGCAGATCCTACTCTCCTACACTTAGGACACCCCAACAACTCCTTACTGCATCGGAGTATGTAGCTATTCATTTTGTGTGGACAAAGCACCTTGAAAATAGACAAACAGAATTGAATCCACTGCCATCCTCTGATATCACTTAGTCACTTAGTCATCACAAGTAGAAACCTACCAAACCTTTGCACCATGGACCCAGGCAGAGAAAAGAAATACAAGTTTACTGATCCTGAGTGGGAGGTCAATGGTCAAAGAGGTGGTAAGGGATCATGGCCCTGATTACAAGTGATAAATACCAATATTACAGGCTACATTGTTTATCGGTTGCGATAATAGCACCATGAGTTTGTGGGGACTAACATGTGGATTTTGGTGTTTAATGCAGGAAAATCTGCATGATACTGTAAATACCGTATACATTTCCCCTGTTAAATTTTATTAGGTTTGACTGTGTCTCCCCACTATATCTCGAGGATTGCATTTCATTGGTACCGTGACCTATTGCCTTGTCCCACCTCACTCCGTCCCCTGTAGTCCGCCATGTCCCCATACATTTAGTCCCAGTGCCAACCCGGTCCCTCATTTGTTCCTGTGTCTGCCTGGGACAGGCTCCATCCACCTTCTATGACCACATGCCCACCCATTCCAACAAAGGCCTCAAGAGCATAACAGGGCACCGTGCCCTATTTAGGTATCTTCTGTGCTGTATTCAGTGTGGTCTGTCATTCGACTTTGCCTCCAATTTAAGAACATAGGCATCCCAAATTGTTATACTCAACACTCACCCTACTTGTCTGCATGCAGTGCGTATGGCAGTCTGTTCGGGCAATGCCCATTTACGTAAGTCAGTGGTGAGCCACAGTGATGTCGGTGAAGGTTTAGAAGCCTTTCGGACCATCAAGATGTGCCGCTTATACAAGGTCAAAAAGAACAATTGATGGACATAAATGTCATAAATTCACCCCGGTACAGAGATCTGGGCCTAAATCCATTGTTGTTTTGCTCCCCATGCCATTCCAGTTTAGACCCAGCCAGTCCAGCCCGGACTGCCAAGCCAGGTCCTCCCTGGACTGGAAACAAGCATCCTAGGACCGGTTTTAGGGTTTTACACCTCATCAGCCAGGCTAGCTTGACTCCAGTGGCATGGAGAGCACGGGACCCACGTCTGGGCATACCCGTCCCACTCGGGGTGACAAATGCAAAAAGAACAATTGATGGACAGAATGCTGAACAATGTCAAACATTCACCCCAGTACAGAGATCTGGGCCTAAATCCATCGTTTTTTTGCTCCCCATGCCATTCCAGTTTAGACCCAGCCATATGCAAATCAGTCTTGACCCTGTTCCCCATGGGAACAGTCCAGCCCAAGCTCCGTTCATCATCTCGTTGTGTTTGCTTTGTTCGCCCTAAGTTGGCAGGGTATGCCCAGATGTGGGTCTCTTGCTCTCCATACCACTGGAGTCAAGCTAGCCTGGCTGATGAAGGGTGAAACCCTGAAACCGGTCCTAGGATGCTTGTTTCCAGTCCAGGGAGGCCCTGGCTTAGCAGTTCGGGCTGGCTTGTTCCCATGAGGGGCAGGGTCAAGACTGATTTGCATATGGCTGGGTCTGTACTGGGGTGCCAAAGTGAGCTAAAGAACAATGATGGATTCAACCCAGATCTGTGACTGGGGGTGAGTGTCTGAAAAGTTTCAGCGCTTTGTCCATCATCTCATTGTGTTTTCTTTGTTTCCTCATACAAGGTTAGCGCCAAATCTATCATACAACATTTCAACTTATTGTTTTTGGTCCCAGACATCCACCCCAGAAGTCAAAGACCAGGATGTGAAAACAGTTCCCTGCCCACCAATTCTGATATGTGTTTTATTATGTCTGTCCAGGCATTTTCAATACTCGGGCACTCCCATATCATGTGGTAGAAATGAGCTTCCACTGCTTAACACCTGGGATAGACTTCCATTGAGCCCGGAAACATTTGGGCTATGCGGCTTGGGGACAGGTCCGTTTGGTGTAGGTAATTGAACTGCAATAACTTAAATCTGGAGTTGTGAGAGACCTGCTTGGTGTATCTCTTAGTTGCTGCCCACTGGTTGTCCGTTATCTCAGATTGGAGACACTGCACCTACTTGACCCTAACATCGTCACACAGCCTTGCCTGCTGCTCCTTCAAGGTGGTATATAATACCGTGACAGCTCTATGCCAGTTGCCGTGCCTCAGCAGGCATTGTAGCACAGCATTCACCAGTGGCTCTGCCTGACCCCAGACAGTGGCCATTACATGCGTTAGTGATCCGTATACCATGATTTGCCCCAGTCCAAGCCCAGAGTTTTCAGGCAATTTCTCAAATGTGCCTAGCATGCCCTGCATGTACATGTCTCCCACTTGGTTGATATCAGCTAGCGTCCAAGGGCGGATATCAAAAGTAATGGCGATCTCCTTGAGTCCCTGAGTGGTCCAGAGTGGGAGTGATGCCGAATAGGGATGCGGGCGCCTTTTGGCCTTAGATATTGGGCCCAACAGGTCTTCGTAACCTTCTAGATTCAAGGCAGAAAATCCCCTAGAGGGCCATTCCCCAATTTCATCGTGCACTATGGCAAGTACAAGTGCCTTGACTTCCGTGCTCCCCGAGGCCTGTAGCCACTTCATGGGATGCTGCAGCTGGGCAGCAGCATAATACCACTCTTAGTTAGGAGTCCCCAGACCGCCGATCTTGAGTGGAAAATGAAGCTAGGACAGTGCCATTCTTTTATGCCTAGCACCCCAGATAAGGTCAGATAAAAGCATGCTCAACTCTGAAAGGAAGGAGTGCCACACCAACACTGGAAGTGCGGAGAACAGATACAGCAATTGCGGGAGTATAAGCATTTTGGAAATGGCTAGCCTGCCCAATTGGGATAATGGCAGTGCAGTGCAGAAAGATAGAGAGCTTTTTGAATCTGACAGCACCCTTCCCAAGTTTTTCTGCACTAGGTCTTCTTTATCGTGGTAGATGTGCGATCCCAGGTATTTTAAAGTTTCCACTGCCCATTGGAGCCTGCTGGTGCAAACAATAGCCCCATATCTTGATGATCGCTTGTGGAGAGGGTAAAGTCAGGAGGTGGCCCAATTTACCTTGAGCCCAGAATTTGTCATGAGCGCAGATCTATCGAGCGCTCGATACCTGAAATCTGCATTTAATATTTGTCTTTTCCTACCTTCACAAGCGGGGACACAATCCTGTGTTGCTGCGGTGGAGGTCTGGAACCTGGAAGCAGTTACGGCACGGGAGTGGGACTACACTTCCAAAAACCTTTGCTGTGCCAACGTGCAGCGTGGGGGCGGAGCTGTCCATATCATGGAGGACGGTCCACGCAATGCTGTCGGAAATTCTGGACTGATGCGGGAGGTCTCGTCGTCCTTCGCTGAGTGACTCCTTCGGTCGGGTACGGGTGCGTTAGCACCACTTATTTATCTGCCCCACTAAGCTACGTGGAAGACCGGTCTTTCCTCCTTTGGCTAGCTGCAAATACGCTCATGCGGAGGGAGAGACAAACTCCTGGGGAGAGACAAACTCCTGCCTCCCGACACGAACCTTGTGCACATCAGAACTCGGTCTTTCCTCCATGGGCGAGCTTCGGTACTGAAGGCTCGAGCGGATGGAAAGAAGAACTCCTTGCACCCACCTCAACCTTTGCTCATTAAAAGAACTGGTTTTTCCTCCATTGGCGGGCTTTATTACAGAAGGCTCATGCGGGAGAAAACATCAATGCTTAACAATACGAGTGGATGGAAGACTTTCATTACATCCCTCCAATAGACGCAGTGCTTGGTATAATGTTGCTCTTTATAGTACAAGACACTTGGAAGAAATTGTTGCAATACATGTTTATTTGTTCTCAAGTTATCTTATCGCTCAGTGCCCACTGTCTTGGGGAACTACGACTCACCGCACCCATGAATGTATTTATCCTGTTCTGTTTTCTTTGGCTCTTAACAGGGTTGATTGCAAAGGCTGTATAAATTACGCTATACCCCTGTGATGTTAAGTGGACACAATCAAGGGTAGGTCCCATAAGGGATAGAGTACCTATTCACATGTCTTTGGGTCAATGCACAGAGAGTTGGTTTAGGTTGTGCCTGATTATTATATAGTTGTTCTTTTATCTGTTCTTACCACAGCAGAACATTAAGGAATTATCGGTGTGGGCAATTTTGGAACCACAGACTGAATATGGAAAATTCCTGGTGTCACATTTATTTCTTTACAGGTATAACTTGTTTCTTGACCCGGTCCCTCTGTACTTACCTGTATACTACTTATAAGTGAGAGGTAGGGACACTTGTGTTTATGATTTCTATTTGTCATTTCAGGTCTCCTTCCCCGCAGTTCCCTTCCTATCCTTTCCTCACTTGATAATCTCACTGATCTGTGCTATTACAGCAATTCAGACTTGGGACTGTCGAGAGGTGGACCCTTCTGAGCATCAACCCGATCCTGAGGATTTTCCAGTCTGGCAGAATTTCCGACCCACGAATCTCTATTCTGATCGGATTGAAACAGAATGGCTACCTTAGAGGATGTGTTGGCTGTCTTAGCTGACGTTCAAGCAGAAGTAGCTGCATCTCGTAACGAAACTGCAGATCTAAAGGCCAAGGTAGATCGCATGCAGAGGAATCCCCTTGATGCTAGAAACATGTCTATAGCGCCATCAAGCCCAGTTGTGGTAGAGATGCCCCTTCCTATACTGTTAGCCACCCCAGAAAGGTATCATGGAGAGGCAGACAAGGTACAGGTTTTCCTCACACAGGTTATGCTGCACTTTTCATGTAGACAGAAAGCTTTTCCTACCAATCAAGCAAGAGTTGCCTTCTTAACCTCTTACTTAGCGGGCCACGCAGCCCAAAGGGCAGTTCCGCTAGTGTGTAGAGATGATCCTCTGCTATATGATTGGGGGGCCTTTCGGATTGAGTTTGAGAAGGTATTAAACAGACGTGCAGCCTCGTTTACCGCAGACCGAGAGCTATTAGAGTTAAGACAAGGAAACAAGGATTTGCTGGTGTATCTCAATGCCTTCCGCAGGCTGGTGATGGAGACCAATTGGCCTGAGTCCAAACAAGCGGCGATATTCCATCAAGGCCTACGAGACGACCTCAAGGATGTGATCGCTCAAATTGACCCTCAGCCTACATTGTGTGAGGACCTGATCAGTCTTGTGTTGCGTTTGGATCACAGGCTCAATGAGCGCAAAGGGGAACATAAACGGAGAGATCGACCAATGCCTCGGTTTGAGCGTCAAAGACCTATAGACCATGGCGCTACATCCACGCACGAACCCATGGAAATTGGGACGGTGCGAACAGCACTAACACCGGTTGAGAAAGAAACCCGCCGTAAGCAGGGCCTGTGTTTGTATTGCGGCCAGAAGGACCATTTGTAAAAGAGTGTCCGGTTAAAGCGAAGATTAATCGATTCTGCAGTGGTCACCGCTGTCATTGACAAACCCGTGGAAAACTAACATGCTCGAAGAATTATGAAGGGGCTCCTTCGAGCAGGACGTACATCCCTTCCTCGTATAGCGGGATAACTCCACTCAAAGGACATTTGTTTGTAAATCTCAGTTTACGAATACACCTCGAATGGATACAGATACCAGCCGTGATAGACTCCGGAGCTACAGGTATATTCATGGACAAAGATGAAGCACAACGCCTTGGAGTGATATTAGTACCCAAGGAGGAGCCAGAAGTGGTGTTTGTAGTTGATGGCAGAAAACTCGATTCGGGACCTATCTGTTTCATATCCGAGGATATAGATGTTATGTATGGACCCTCTCATGCTTAGACGTTAACTTTTAACATTATACAAGCCCCTCAATATGGTATCATTCTTGGATTACGGTGGCTACAGAAACACAATCCTGACATAAACTGGGTGACCAAGACCGTCCAGATGAATTCCCCATATTGTCTTGAACATTGTCTGATAAGACATGAAGGACCATCAAAGGCGCGGGCATCTGGCCTATGTATTGCCACCGCAGCTGAAAAAGACGTCCTGTTACCAGAGCAATACCAGGAGTATGTTGACATGTTCAACGAAGTCCAGGCAGAAGTACTACCACCTCATCGACAATACGATTGTCAAATTGACTTAACCCCAGGGGCAGTGGTACCTAGTGGGAGGATATATGCCCTAACAGAGCCAGAAAACTTACATTTAAAACAATACCTTGACAAATACCTGGGTTAGGTTTTATTCGTCCCTCCAAGTCTCCTGCCGCGTCTCCACTTTTCTTCATCCCAAAGGCGAATGTCGAACTGCGCGCCTGCATTGATTACAGGGCATTGAATAACATTACCGTAAAGAATCGTTATCCCTTACCGCTGATTCCTGTGTTATTGGAACAGGTAAAGAAAGTGGTGATTTTCACCAAACTAGACCTCAATGGAGCCTACCATTTGGTTCGCATGAGGGATGGTGATGAATGGAAGACTGAATTTAAGACAAGATATGGATTGTATTAATACCTGGTAATGCACTTCGGTTTATGCAATGCCCCGGCTGCTTTCCAATACTTCCTTAATGATGTTCTTCGAGAAATTCTGGATCACTACGTTGTAGTGTACATCGACGACATACTCATCTATTCGGAAGACGAAAGAACCCATGTACAACATGTGGAGTCGGTGTTATGAATCCTTCAACAGAATCGCCTTTTTTGCAAGTTAAGCAAATGCGAGTTTCATGCACACACCGTGGAGTTCCTAAGAGTAATGCTTACTCCTTCGGGCAAGAGATGGCTGAAAGAAAAGTAACGGCCATTAAGGAGTGCCCCCCCACACAAAACCTTCGAGATGTTCAATCTTTCATTGGGTTTACAAATGTCTATCGCAGATTTATTAACCACTTCTCCACGTTGTTTACCCCGTTAACCAAGCTGCTAAGGAAGACAACGAAGTTCGAGTGGAACCTGGAAGCCCAAATGGCATTCGCCGCATTAAAGGAAGCCTTTGTATCTGCTCCAGTCTTAACACACCCAGATCCAGAAAAACCCTACATCGTGAAAGTGGACGCCTCCAACGTAGCACTGGGGGCAGACTTATCTCAACAACATTCTTCCACCGGGCTATTGCACCCTGTTGCGTACATGTCTAGGAAGCTAAACGACGCAGAGAAGAACTACACCATATCAAAGAAAAGAACTCCTGGCCATTAAGGATGCTTTTATGGAATGGAGACACTTCTTAATGGGAGCCAAACAAGTAGTCACCGTATATACTGACCACCGAAATCTGCAATTTATGAAAGCTGCCAGACACTTAACCCCGCTACAACTCCGATGGATGCTCTTCTTTTCCGAATACCACTTTATCATTACTTACAGACCCAGAAGTGAAAACAAGAAGGCGGATGCCCTCACTAGACAAACGTCCCTCAAAGAACTGGAAAGTGTACAGGAACGCTCCATAATCGATCCCAAGAAGGTTCTCTGCGTTATACAACCGGATACCTTCCTAAAAGAGGTGGCCCATGGGGTTCAAACATTTACTTGGAGAACCTGGCTAAAACGGCAGGCAGAATGGCAAATAAAACAAGGAATTCCGATGAAAGGAAACCGAATCTTGATACCCACAGAATCATTGCGAAAAATAGTGTTCCACTGGTGTCACGAAGTACCAAGCGTCGTACAAAATGGAGAAGATAAGACGGTTGAGAGGATTACTTGTCAGTTCTGGTGGCCTTCTATTAGGATAGACATTCAGCGCTGGATACGTGAATGCGTGACCTGTGCACAGATGAAAACCTACCATCAACGACCACAAGGGTTATTACAGCCCCTTCCAACACCCAATACCCCGTGGGAAAACATTTCGTTGGACTTCATTGTTGGGCTCCCGAAAGACAATGGGTTTACAGTAATCCTCGTAGTGGTGGACTACCTGACTAAGATGGGGCACTTTATAGCCTGCAAACAGATACCCTCGGCGGGCCGATTAGCTCAGCTACTCATGCTACATATTGTTCGTCTACATGGACTTCTGAAGACAATAGTGTTGGATCGTGAAACGCAATTCACGGCCCAATTCTGGAAAGTATGGTGCTCTTCTCTACACATATCGACGGCCTTGTCCACGAGTTTTCACCCGCAAACCGATTGGCAAACAGAACGCCTCAATCAGACCCTCAAGCAATATTAACGTTGTTACGTCGATAATAGCACAGAAGCATGGGTTGACTATCTTTGGTTAGCAGAAATTGCCTACAATAGCACCACACACAGTTCCACACGAGTGTCACCTTATTACAGCATCTATGGTTACCATCCTAGATTCTTACCATTCATCCATCCTGCTGAGACAACCAAAGTGCCCAAGGTGTCCGAAAGAGTAGCTCATATAGAGAAAACACGAGTGAACACCCAAAAACAGTTACAAGAAGCAAAAGGGAAGTACAAGGCCTCTGCAGATAAACAGGGCCATTGTATAAAAAGGGGGACGCAGTATGGTTATCCACCAAGAACATTTGTTTTAGGAAACATAGCGTTTTAACCCTAGGTATATAGGACCCTACAAAATCAGTAAATGTGTTAGTCCTGTTGCTATGAAACTGGCCTTACCCACACATCTTCGGATCCATCCTGTTTTCCACATCTCCCTACTGAAGCCTTCATGTACGCCTGTGAAAAAACGACCAATGCCTGTCTGGGTCAATGAGGAGGTAGAATACGAAGTACGAGGTATCATAGACTCAAAGCTGAGAAGAAACAAGTTATGGTATCTAGTAGCTTGGAAAGGGTATGGGCCAGAAGACAACTCCTGGGAACCAGCATCCGGGAGGCATGCACCTAGATTAGTGGCTTCTTTCCACAAGAGATTCCCACAGAAACCCTGTCCCTGTATGCGCTCTCGTTAGGGAGGGGATGTACTGTCATGAGTGCGGAGCTATCAAGCGCTCGATTCCTGAAATCTGCATTTAATATTTGTCTTTTCCTACATTCACACACGCAGAGACGCAATCCTGTGTTGCTGCGGTGGAGGTTTGGAACCCGGAAGCAGTTACAGCACGGGAGTGGGACTACACGTCCCAAGAACCTTTGCTGTGCCGACCTGCAGCGTGGGGGCGGAGCCGTCCACATCATGGAGGATGGTCACGCAATGCTGTCGGAAATTCTGGACTGATACAGGAGGTCTTGTCGTCCTTCGCTGAGAGACTCCAGTCGGGTAAGGGTGCGTTTGCACCACTTATTTATCTGCCCCACTAAGCTACGTGGGAGACCGGTCTTTCTTCCATTGGCGAGCTGCAAGTACGCTCATGCGGAGGGAGAGACAAACTCCTGGCTCCCGAATCGAACCTTGTGCACATCAGAACCCGGTCTTTCCTCCGTGGGCAAGCTTCAGTACTGAAGGCTTGTGTGGAGGGAAAGACGAACTCCTTGCGCCCACCTCAACCTTTTTCTCCTTAAAAGAACTGTTTTTTTCCTCCATTGGCGGGCTTTATTACAGAAGGCTCATGCGGAAAAAAACATCAATGCTTAACAATACGAGTGTATGGAAGACTTTCATTACATCCCTCCAATAGACGCAGTGCTTGGTATAGTATTGCGCTTTATAGTACAAGACACTTGGAAGAAATTGTTGCAATACATGTTTATTTGTTCTCAAGTTATCTTATCGCTCAGTGCCCACTGTCTTGGGGATCTACGACTCACCGCACCCATGAATGTATTTATCCTGTTCTGTTTTCTTTGGCTCTTAACAGGGGTGATTGCAAAGGCTGTATAAATTACGCTATACCCCTGTGATGCTAAGTGGACACAATCAAGGGTAGGTCCCATAAGGGAAAGAGTACCTATTCACATGTCTTTGGGTCAATGGAACCACAGACTGAATGTGGAAAATTCCTGGCATCACATTTATTTCTTTACAGGTATAACTTGTTTCTTGACCCGGTCCTTCTGTACTTACCTGTATACTACTTATAAGTGAGAGGTAGGGACACTTGTGTTTATGATTTCTATTTGTCATTTCAGGTCTCCCTCCCCGCAGTTCCCTTCCTATCCTTCCCTCACTTGATAATCTCACTGATCTGTGCTATTACAGCAATTCAGACTTGGGACTGTCGAGAGGTGGACCCTTCTGAGCATCAACCCGATCCCAAGGATTTTCCAGTCAGACAGAATGTTACCCGAAGCTATCCAGAATCCCCATGAGGTCAAGGAGTAAGTTGTCACGGGTGTGCAAATGGACAGGTGCGTCGTCTGCATATAATTAGATCGCATGGCGCATGTCCCCAAGGGGTACACCCCAAGCCTGCACCCACTAATGTATTAGGCATGGCAATGTCTCCATTGCCAGGGCAAAAATGCTAGGAGGGAGGGGACATCCCTGTCTCATGCCATGCGCTATTTCAAATTTCTCCGAACCGACCTACCCAATTCGCACTCTGGCCAGTAGTTTTGTGTACAGCAACTTAACCCACCATAAGAACTCCTGCCCAGCCCCAGTTTTCAAGCACTGAATTAAGGGAGGGGCAACCGAGGGTATCAAATGCTTTCTCAATGTCTAAGGACACTGGTACCTCATGTCTGCCCATAGTTCCTACCACGTTCATTACTATAAACATTCTGCACATGTTCAGAAAAGTGTTACCTGTTGGGACAAACCTGGTTTGATCCAAATATTTTAAGGTCAGCAACAGTGGAAACAACCTGTTGGTTAGGATGCGACTCAATAATTTATTGTCCTGATTTAGCACGGATAAAGGGCGGTAGGAGCATACATGCAATGGGCCCCTCACTTGTGTTGGAAGTACTACAATGAGGGCTTCCCTCATTGAGCGCGAGAGTTCCCACTTATCCCAAGCCACCTGATACACAGAGAGCAGCTTACTCTCCAGTGGGGTCCTGTATATAACATAGATCTCCACAGGAAGTTTGTCTAGCCCACACGTCTTGTTGCTCACCATTTGTAAAATTGCCATATGTTAGAAATTGGGCTATTGGTTGACTGGAGTGTAAGCCCTGGTCAAGCAGCAAGCACAATCCTAGTCAAGGTAAAGGCGGAAACCCTAAATTAACTGTGCTCACCCTCTGGTAGCTCTTGGCACAGAGCAGCCAGGCTTAACTTTAGATGCAGTGTGTAAAGTATTTGTGCAACACTTCCAACAGTGCGACAGTAAAAACACCACACAAAAAGATCCCACACCAAATTAGAAAAATAGATCTGACTTTAATAAATAAAACAAGACCAAAACAACAAAAATCCAAGCAGTATAACCGGAGATTTTTAAATTGTATAGTGAAAAATAGCTCCAAGAAGCACAAAGTGCCACTGGTTCCACTGGACCGGGACAAAGTCACAGGTTCAGGCCAACTGCGATGGAGCGTGGACCGGCTACAGAGACCCAGTTAGGCCAGCCGAATAGAGTACCTTCAATCCTGGTTGTGGAGCTTTGCGTAGATCCAAGTCGAAGATGTTTCGTCCAGCTGAGGCCATGCATCAGTTCTGAAATGTGGCAAGGCTGCGGTGCAAGGTCCTGATGTGTTGATGTTGAGGATCCTGTTGACGGGGCTTGCAATGCGAAGTCCGGTGTCAAGGATGCGAGGCACAGCCGAGCCGATGCGTCTGTTCTGATGAGCAATGAAGCTGCAATGCGGAGCTTCAACGTCATCATCATGCCTGCAAAGAAGGATGTGAGAAACTTGCACTGGGAAAAGCGCCATACAGTGGCAGTTTTGAAGGCGATGCATCAGTCCCAATATGCGGGAGGCTGCGGCGATGCAAGTCTTTTGCAACTGGTCCAATTCACGCAGCAGCCACGATTGTAGTGCCAGAGGCACTCCCATATATTGGGACCACGTGATGACCTTTCACTATCATTGTTTTAATTGATTTTGGGTGTTTTGATTTATTCTAGCATCAATGTACAACATCATGTTTCCTGCATGTGCCTTTTTTCCTTGAAGGTTTCTTCCGTGTCTCCTTGTAGCTGCAGAGGGGGAGTGTTTGCTTTTTACAGCCTTGCCAGGAACAGAACGTGTGGGATGTGCATTTGAAAGCATGAGAGAGAGAAAGGTGTGAAATGTACTTAACGGTCTCGGAGCATAGTGTTAAATTCAGTGGTGCTCAAATGTGCATTATGTTGTACATTGGGAGATGAAGTGTGTAGCGCTATAGGTAGTGGTGCACACATGTGCATTGTGTTGTACATTGGGAAGTATTATGAAGTTTTTACTATTGGCTTTGACATGCCCTCATGCCATCTTGAATTTTGACTCCGTCTAGCTTGAGCTTTGCGCACATAGGTAGGCCCCCAGATTTCTCAAGTTGTTTAGGCTATTCACGTTCAAGGTCGTTTTCTGTACTTTTGGAGACTTTCGTAAGCTTCTCTGACATAATGTGTGGGATGCGCGCTTGGTACCTTTCAGATCGGAGATTGTTGTTGCCAGAGAAATGTGTGGAATGTACAGTTCTGTCTCGGAGTCGAAATACAGTGGTCTGGCCAGCTTCTGTCTTGACCGTGACACAGACCAGTACGGTCAGCTCGGTTTTTCGTAACAGAAGAAAGGGGGCGAGGTTTCTAGAAACTTCTCCTCATGTTGAGTAAAAGATATTAAAGGTGGGAAATCTTGGCGCTTAGATGGGAGCTCGCTGTGGAGCAGACATGTTGCCACAGGGAACATGGTCCTCATCGAAGCTTCTGCCTGGCTGTCAAGGGCTCCTCCAGCTGAGTTGGCAAGAATGCAGAGAAAGAGCGATCGGTGAGGTGTTTTCTTTTGATTATTGACATTGTGATGTGTGAGTGTGTCTGAGTGCACATTCAGGTCTCCAGTGGTTATAATCATCTGGATGTATTTAGCGTATATATCTTTCTGTTTACTTGCATTTAACAGTGCTTATTTCTTGCAGTGGATGTCCAGTATTATTATCTGCTTGTATTTTATCCCATGCATTTAACAGTTGCATTTGCTTACTTATAAATGTGTTATTATTGCTTGCACATATATAAATCTCTACATACATTTATTTGTTGTTTCATTTGACATCTGGGAAAGCCTTTCTGTTAGAGAGTGTTGCACAAATAAAACCCCATGCTTTATTCTGAAAACTGTCTTTGATGTGCCTCATTTTATGAGAGTGAAATCCCTTTCCAGGTATTTTTATTGCTTCACTGTGTGTGTGCCTCTGTGTGGGGGTGCAGCATTTTCTATTATTTGGGAGGGTGAAGCAATACACACGATGTGTCGGTTCTGCTTGGGGATGTGCCGTTCAGATCAGGAGATCAGCCAGCTAGCTCTTGCAGTCACTCTGGCCTCTGGGGTCAAGAGATGCAGGTCCAATCCTTCTCACCAAGGCAAGAGGGCAGGAGGTCAACAAAGCAAGAGTCCAGCAGAGTGGCAGTCCTTCAGCAGCACAGCAGTCCTTCTTCCTGGTAGAGTATCCAGAGGTGAAGTGTACGGAAGTGGTGGTGTCTAATATCCAGTACTTATACCCAGTGGTGCCTTTGAAGTGGGGGAGACTTCAAAGAGATGCCTTTGAAATGCACAGTTGTCCTCCCTTTCTGCCCTGGCTCCAGACTCATTACAGGGGGGCATGCAGCCCTTTGTGTGTGGACAGGACACAGCCTATTCTGGTGTAAGCAAGAAAATGCCAACTTTCTAAAAATGGCATTTTTAGATTTGCAGTTCGAAATCCGATTTCACCATAAGTTTGGATTTTAAATTGTGATTTTAGAGACACCAGACTTGAGGGGTTTACCTCTTCCCAATTGGGCATTACACTTATAAAATATTATAAGGTAATCTCAATGTTATCCTATAGAAGAGAAAGGCTTTGCAGTAGTGAAAAACGAATTGGAGAGTTTTTCACTACCAGGGCATGCAAAGCTTAAAAGTATCTGTCCTGCCTTTTAAATACATTGCAACCTGCCCTCTGGGTTGTCCAGGGGCTATCTTAGGGGTGACTTATATGTTTAAAAAGGGAAGGTTTGGGCCTGGCAAAAGGTTTATTTTGCCAGGTTGACATGGCAGTATAAACTACACAAAACTGCTTTGCAATGGTAGGCCTGATACATGGTTAAAGGGCTACTTAAGTGGGTGGCACAATCAGTGCTGCAGGCCCACTAGTAGCATTTAATTTACATGCTCTGGGTACATGCAATACCACTTTACTATGGATTTATAAGTAAATTAAATATGCCATTTGGGGATGACCCAATATTACCATGTTTAAGGGGCGAGAGCACAAGCACTTTAGCACTGGTTAGCAGTGGTAAAGTGTGCAAAGTCCTAGTACCAGCAAAAGCAAGGTCAGAAAAGTGGAGGAGGAAGGCAGAAAGTTGGGGGAAAGATCACCCTAACGCTGTCAGGTCTAACATGCCCCCCCAGCTAAAAGTGGGGAGAGCTACCCAACCCCTTGGGAACTCTCTTCACTAAGGCGGAAGAACCTAGAGAGACCATCAGCATTTAAAAAAAATTGTGATGGATCCAATCCACGCAGCAGTGGTGATGCATCGGTTCTGCTCCGGGATGCATCGCTCAGCAGAGAAGATGCGTCGGTTCCGCTGGCAAGCACCTTAGGTCGACTTCCAAGTGTCCAGGACTGGGGTGGCATCACTTGGCAGGGTAGACTCACGGAAGGCAGGGTGCAGGTGCAGGGGTTGGAAGCCTGTTATGTCCCTGAGGCTTCAGTTCAGGAGGCCAGACAATTAGCCCTTGTAGTCACTCTGGATTCTTGGGTCAAGAGATACAGGTCCAGTACTTCTCACCCAGGCAAGAGGGCAGCAAGCAGCAGATCAGCACAGCAAAGCAGGAATCCAGCAGGGTGCAGTCCAGCAGAGTGGCAGTCCTTCAGCAGCACAGAAGTCCTTCTTCCTGGCAGAGTATCCACAGGTCTAGAAGTGTACTAAAATGGTGGTGTCTGAGGTCCAGTACTTATACCCAGTGGTGACTTTGAAGTGGAGGAGTCTTCAAAGACATGCCATTTGAAGTGCACAGATGTCCTCCCTTCCTGCCTGGCTCCAGACTTACTACAGGAGGGTATGCCGCCCTTTGTTTGTGGACAGGATACCTCCTATTCAGATGTAAGTGAAGCTGTGCCCACCTTCTCCCTCCCATCCTGCCAGAGATGGCCCATTGAGGCACACCTAAGCTCCCATTGTGTGTGACTGTCTCGGAGGAATACACAAAGCCCAACTGCCAACTACACCCAGTCATGTGATCAGAGACAGGCTAAAGGCACCAAATGGCTAAAGCAAGAAAATGCCAACTTTTTAAAAGTGGCATTTTCAGAATTGCAATTCAAAATACGACTTAACCATAAGTTTAGATTTTAAATTGTGATTCCAGAGACACAAGACTTGGAGGGTTTATCTCTTCCCAACTGGAAATTTCACTTATAAAATTCAATAAGGAAATCCGAATGTTATCCCATGGGGAGATAGGCCTTCCAGTAGTGAAAAATGAATGGGCGAATTTTTCACTTCCAGGGCATGTGAAACTTAAAAGTACATTTCTTGTCTTTTAAATGCATTGCACCCTGCCATCTTGGTTGTCCAGGGCCTACCTTAGGGGTGACGTATATGTATAAAAAGGGAAGGCTTGGGCCTGCCAAACGGTTTATTTTGCCAGGTCGACATGGCAGTTGTTGCAAAGTAATCCTGTGCCCTGGGCACCCCCCAACTTCTTTGCTGACTGGTACTGGTGGTAACTGACTCTGACTGACCCTGGGCTCTGCCTAACCAGGCCCAGGACCAGTGCTATACTGAAAGAGACACTTAGAATACAGTGAAAACACCTACATACACTCGGGTACACTGTGGGTTAGGGGACCCCTGTGATTGGCAGGACCTCCCCTATAAGGCCCTACTACATAATAGGGCAAGGGGATTGAAACTACCTTTAAGTATCTAGTATATAATAGGGCATGGCAATTTAGAGGCCAGCAGCACTTTCTGCACTTGCATGTGTGCACTGCTGAAGCCTGAGGTCAGTTTAAAAGCAGCCCTGGGTTGCAGGACTGCTTTTAAAATGTAAATTGTTCCCAAACTCAACTTTGTTTTTTTGGGGCACTTACAAATTGATAAACTACAATGCTTGGGCATATAAGGTACCCCAAGGGTCTCCCCTGGTGCCCCAGGTTGGGGGGGGAGCATGTATTTATAAGGAGGACCCTTATAAAAAATGAGTCTTATATGCCTTGGGTTAAGTGAAATTGCACATTTCACTCCCCACATTATGATAAAGTGCTTCAGAAAATTGAATTTTGTGCTGGGAGCACTGTGGAGTGAGGATCTGCAATATTCTTACATATTCAAAACCCCTAAAGTCTCCCCTAGGTGTTCCAGGGGTGGGGGGGGGGGAGTCCTGTAGATATAGGCAGGGTCCTTATAAAATATGTTCTTATAAGCCCTGGTGATGGAAAAATGGCCCAAGTCATTTTTCCCATTGCGAAATCCCCTGCCACATAGGTTAACATGGCAGGAAATTATTAACTAATAATTGCAGCTAGGAGAATCATAAAAATACCATACAAGGACTTCCTAGAATGGTATTGATAAGTCCAACAATATGGTATTATTGAATTTCTCCTAAAGTGTACAGACAAGAAGTTATAAGACTTTCTTGTCTGTAAGCCAAAATTCACATTCCAGTAGTCTAACCTGATAGGTCAGAGTTAAGTGGATTAGCCAGGCTTCTTTGATGAGGTGCTAAATAGCCCCTGGGGTTAGCCAGCTCTTCTGGGAGGGCAGGGTTCTGCTACATAGGAATGCCAGAGCAGGGGGAGGGGTCGTAAACAATATTCTTCAATGGAACGAGGAGACAGGCAGAAGAAGTCAGTTTCATTTACAACTCTCCTCTTTGAACCCAGCCAGATGGTGGGATTAAGGAAGGAATGAGCAGATGCAAGGGGGAAAGACTATGGAGATTAACCATCCTGGGGGTGTGTTTAGCCGGCTCTTCTCTGCTGGAAAATCAGTCATGATGAATTTTGGAGAAATGGTGCTCTCTGGGAGAAAATAGTGCCACACTTTGGAGGCTGTGGTCATACCCTGGGGTGTTGCCCTGCACCTCATAGGACAGGAGTACCCTCCTGCTTGACCCAGAAAACTTGGAATGAGTCTCTGAGAGGGGCAGAGACTCTCAGATCTGCTGCATGAAACTCAAGAAAGAAGAAGGGTCCATGCTGAGGAGTTTGATTTGCTCCAACCAGGCCCTGCACTCTGAAGACTGTGCCTGGTGCACCATCTAGAACTACAGCCCTGTGTACTACCTTACTTCAAAAGGACTAAAGAGTGGACTCCCTGCAAGCTACAGGTTACAAAGCTTACCTGGAACATCACCACCAAGAATCCTCAGCCTGGAGTACTACCAGTGGATTTGTAAGGAATTTGTCCAAGCAGATTGTGGGAACTGAAGTCCCCAAATTTCAAGGACCATCTTGGAGCTTCCAGACCCTTGGAGTAAGTTTTGGACATGTTGGGACCCTTTTGGGGAACTTCAGGAAGAAGTTCCAGAAGTTTGGAGCAACTGTGGAAAAAAAGCTCCATAAGTGGACCGACTCAACCTGGCCAGTCAAGCCTGCGACCCTCAACCGCGAGCCGGCCTGTCGTCCAGGTTCTTCCCGCTGAAAAGCTCCGGAGGTCCGACTTCCAGAGTTTGGCTGGGAGTAAGCGGAAACCCAAGCCGGCGAACCCTCACCGAATCCGGCCTGTTGAAGAGCATCAAGGGACCCCACAAGAAAAAGCTCTGTAAAAGTTTCTAAATCTGAACATATGAAAGGTGACCAGGACCAACCGCGAGAGCCAAGCCACCCACCTTCAACCGCCAGCCGGCCTCGATCCCTGGTTCGTCCTGCTGGAAAGCTCCAGCGGTCAGACTTCCACAAGTTTGACCGGGAGCTCGTTGCAAGGCAAGCCGGTGAACCCTCACCAAATCCAGACTGGCTGAGAACTTCGAAGGACCCTCGGAAGAAAAGCTCCAGAAAAGTTTCTAAGTCAGAAGGTAAAAACTTTGACCGAGACCTACCGCAAGGGGTAGCCGCATAGGGCTCCATCGCGGTCGGCCTGAAACTTTGACCTTGCCTAGTGCGACCAGATGTCCCAATAGGTTCTATGGGTTTGTATGTGCTATATAGAGCAAAATCTTCAAATAATTCATATCTCCAATTCCCTACATTTTATTTTTTTCGTTTTGGTGTCATTTTAAAGCTCAAAATATTTCCTGTTTTTATAAATTGGTGTTGGATTTTTATTGTGTGCTGTGTCTTAATTATTTACTGAATTGGTGTTTTTAAATGCTTTACATACCTGTCTTTGAAGTTAAGCCTGCCTGCTCGCAGCCAAGCGACCAAGGGTTGAGCATGGGAATAATTTTCTAAGACCTGTACTGAGCTTGTGGTAGTGGCCTTATTGCCAGTGGCAGATATACATTTGCCTCTAATAATAACCCACTTTCCAACAGCAGTGTAAACTGCACAAACAGGCTCTGCAATGGCAGGCCTGAGACATGGCTAAAAGGCTACTTAAGTGGGTGACACAATCAGTGCTGCAGGCCCACTAGTAGGATTTAATTTACAGGCCCTGGGTACATGCAGAACCACTTTACTAGGGACTTATAAGTAAATTAGATATGCCAGTTGGGAGTGAACCAATATTACCAAGTTTATGGGAGAGAGCGCAAGCCCTTTAGCACTGGTTAGCAGTGGTAAAGTGTGCAGTCTTAGTACCAGCAAAAACGAGGTCAGAAGAGTGGAAGAGGAAGGCAAAAAGTTGGAGAGGGAACAACCCTAAGGCTGTCAGGTCTAACACCAATAACACCTCAACTATTTGTGACAGCTTGTCTAGCTCCTGATGCTGGAGCTGATCTATTGCGGGAGTGGGAATCTTACACACATATTCATGAAGCTGGCCCAGCACCATCATATCTCGTGCATCGTAGAGGGTGCAATAGTAGTCTGTAAAGGTCTCATAAATAGCCTCTTGCGAGTTAACTACCACTAAGTCCTAACCACGATTCGCTCCTATTTGAGGTTTGGAAATCTCTGACCTGAGCAGCCATGCAAGTCTTTTGCCAGCTCTGCCCCCTCCCCATGTTGTGTTGCCTTGAAGGTCCTGTAGGACAAGCAACCCAGCCAGTTCAGCAATTCAGAATGCTGCTTTTGCAATTCTGTTAGAGCGCCCCCAGTTTCTGGGGAGCTCACCATCTGCACCTCAGCACACTTTATTTCTCCCTCCAATTGCAGTCATTCTTTGCACAATACACTCTTGTGAGGATTCTGGTGTATTATATGGTGTGCTTGTGTGACCTCACCCTATAAAATACTCAAAAAACCATCTTGGGCCGAGTCAGGCTCATTTGAAAACCTCTTGCTCAACCCTGGGTAGCTGTGGCTTCGAGCAGCAAGTCTTAAACGAAGGAACTAGTGTAAAGCATTTAGAAGCACCAAATAACAGAATAAGAAAGTCACACAGCACAAAAATAATCAAACACCAATTTATAAACATAGATTATATTTTTACTAATTTTCAGATACCAAGATGAGCAAAATCCACCAGAGGGTTTTGGAGATATAGATCATTAAAGAAAATGTAAATACAGCTTTTTAGTTCAAACAAATATTGGTAACTGTGAATTTTGGAAACTTTTGAAAATGTTTGAAGAGTTGTGTGTGGCTCCTCCGGCCCGGACTTGTCACCAATTCCAACAGAGAGAAGGTCAGGAAGGCCAATAGTGAATATTTGGACAGTTACCTGGTCATCAAAGCAGTCTCAACTCCAGTTCCAGAATCTACTTCAAAACTGCCCTAGACTTCAATGGAGTTGTCCTGACACTGAGGATACAGGATGCTGAGAATGCTGAAAGATATTCTGGATGCTGTCCGGTTGATGGAGATCTCCATGTGGTTATTCCTCAGTCCACGGGTAAGGTGGGGCGACTTTGGCCAAAGGGGTCTGTGTCTGTCGAAGGCCTCTTTGGACCAGTCGAAGTCCACTGGTGTCCAGGCCACTGATCTCCGGTCACAGCAGGTCCAGCTTTTTCCTTTGGTGAGGGCAAGTGTCCGTCTTTGGTGAGCAATCCGTACTGTGGTGACTCTCCCGGGTCTGGCAGACACGGGTGCAAATTTTGAGTCCTGAGGGGAGTTCTTCTTGGCTTCATTTTGGCGGTCATTCCTTGCGGGTGGCTACTGATTAGCCAGGATGGGCTATTTCAGTTTTTATGGCCTTGGTGCTGGAACTGAATGACCCCTGGAGTTCACCTTGTTGGTCTGGGCCTCTGGAGCAACTTTTTTAAGACTGAAAACCATGCACAAAATCCTTGGGTCTACTATAAATAGAATATTGAAGAACACAAAAAATTATTTTTGAAAAGATTTAAAAAAAAAAAAAACGTTTTTGTAAAGAAAGCCACAGACTATAACACACAGACCTAACTGTGGGAAAATCCCTTTTTAGGACGAAATCCCTCACTCACCAAAGGTGACATGCTTCATCATATGGGATTCTCCTCTCAAAAGAATAGCCTAGTTCTCTTGAGGGCTACAACCCCCTCTCTGAGAGGGAGGAGCTCAGGGATGTTTTGAGTTTCTATTTCTTTTGGATCTTTTAAATTCACATGTGATGAGCGAGATAGTGTGAATGAGGGCGCAGCGCAAAGAAAGTACAAAATGTGCATAAGGTGAGAATAAAACTAGCTAGGGGGCGCAAAAAATATGTTTTATTCAAGAGCACCCTCTGCCAGGATTAAAAACAGTGCACCAGCGACATGGATCTAAGTCGCAATAGTATGGTGGACAATAGTGGTCAACATGTTTCAGCCAAAAAAATGCCCCTAAGTCGGGCGAGGCTTTCTTCAGGACCTATAAAGATGCTGCTGCTCCAGTGCTCAAGTGAATAAATAAAAAAGGATATAAGAACCAGATATGTTCATAATACGTCTGCTCCGGAAGGTGAATTTACCTATTGGAAACAAAATCATTCATTCAGATCCGTGTCACCTATGTGGAGGTGATACAACTGTTGGCTTAAATATACTTATAAATAGAGGAAAGAAGGAAAAGGTGGAAAAAGAAAACCTTTACCCGCTATTGCTGGGCAAAGAACTTCACCTCAACCTGGCGACAGCTCAGGATGGGGGCACCGCTCTATAGGGGAAAAAGTGGTGCAACTGTCAAAAGATTACGTGATATGCTATTCTGAATCATGTGACAGTATGACTGGACTTGAGTAGTCAAAAAATTCTAAGAGCATAGAATGTAGGAAAATCTTATGGAGTCAAAGGACTAAACCAGGTGTCTAGCTATGATTGTGTCTCAGTAATTAAATAATCTTGCATGCACACAGAACGAGACACACATGTGACATGCAGAGTAAACAACAACTCTCAATTAGCACTACGCTAAAAACTAGCGTTAGTTGTCTCTCAAAGACACATAATACTGCTCATTAATCACTATGCGAAAGCGGATTAACGTAAGTTATCCTTCAGTCATTTGATTCTTGCAAGTAGAGAATAAGGATCATCTCATCTTAAACACTACACCTGGGCACACTAGTCAAAGCCTGAGAGTGAGATCCTATCATTAACTCTTCAGCGCTTCTTGGTAGAGAGCGTACACAGCCTTAGATAAACATGTAACTAGTTACACTGTTTTTAATCCTGGCAGAGGGTGCTCTTGAATAAAACATATTTTTTGCGCCCCCTAGCTAGTTTTATTCTCACCTTATGCACATTTTGTACTTTCTTTGCGCTGTGCCCTCAGATTTAGAATATCCGAAAGAAATAGAAACTCAAAACATCCCTGAGCTCCTCCCTCTCAGAGAGGGGGTTGTAGCCCTCAAGAGAACTAGGCTATTCTTTTGAGAGGAGAATCCCATATGATGAAGCTTGTCACCTTTGGTGAGTGAGGGATTTCGTCCTAAAAAGGGATTTTCCCACAGTTAGGTCTGTGTGTTATAGTCTGTGGCTTTCTTTACAAAAAAGTTTGTTTTAAAAAAAAATCTTTTCAAAAAGAATTTTTTGTGTTCTTCAATATTCTATTTATAGTAGACCCAAGGATTTTGTGCATGGTTTTCAGTCTGAGCTTATTTCGGGATATAATCCTTTGCAGGTCTTTAAACTTCCCTAGGACCCTCCTGCTTGAATTTGTTGTTGTTTGAGTGGCGACTTTTTTAAGAGCCATGCACAACAGGCACATTTATTTCTTCACTAGCACTAGGAGGACTGGGGGCAGTCCAGCAGTTGGTGAAGCCTCTCTTCCTAGATCCAGAGGTCAGCAGGCCAATCCTTCTTCAGTCCTTTCTCCAGTCCAGATATGATCTGGGATGCCAGGGGTGCGATATTTATGCCCAGAAAGTGCCCTGGGGGGATGATGCTGTCACTAGCCAACGTGCTACCAGGATCCCTCTTGCCTGGTGATAACCGCAGACTATGTGTGGTATCTAGCACTCCCAGAGTGCACTTTTCTATCCACTCCCAAGATGTCTGAACCTTTCCTCGGCTGTTAGGAGCTTGGCAGCCCCCTCTAGAGGAGTGCCTACCCATGGGCTACACGTCCACTAAAAAAACTGTTTGGCAACTGGTTTTCCCTCTCTGTTCCCACCGCCAGCCCATCTACCTGAACAAAGGGGCAGCCCTTCTCGAGTGTGATCACCATTTGCCCACCAAAGGCGGCTTCTCCGCTGAAGCTCGCCTTTTGGGCTATCACCATATGTGACTCACTGCTAGGGGGAGGCAACACCTCCCTCTGTGACAGGCCTGTATTGCTCCTGAGCCTGGGAGTCTTTTACACAACTCCCCAAGAGAACAGAAGGCTGTCTGGTGTTCCGCAACTGTGAAAGGCCACGGGATACACTTGGCAACAGAGTGGCAACTTTCTAAAGTTGCTTTGCCTTAAAAATGATATTAAATTTGACTTGGACATCAAGTCGGATTTAATGACACAATTAATTTGATACCTTGAAATACCCATTTTAGTAGTCCCATTTAGAAGTTAGCAGGACTGAGGTGCCAGCCTGTAACTCTAGCCAATGGAGCTACTAGCTTTTCCACAGTAAAATTACAATTTGGAAGTTTTTACTGTTAGTATGCATTAAAGTACATGCCCCATTTAATACTATACTGCCTTCTGCCTTAGAGCTCGATAGGCCTTCGTTAGGAGAGACTTATACATATATATTGTTATGGGAAGATGTGGGTTTGCCATTGGTTTAAATCGCGAAGTCAAACTAGCAGTTTTAAAACTGCTTTTCCAGGCTGCAGTTTCAGGCTGTAAGCCATTTTGTACTTGTCTCACCCAGGGTGGCACAATCAGTGCTGCGGTCCTGGGTGGACACTCTAACTTATATGCCCTTGGCACCCTGGGTCGAATATACTAGGGACTTATAAGTAAGTCAGCTTATGCTAACTGGGGGTAGCCAATTCAACATATATTTTGTAACGGGTTAGAACACTGGCACTTAGGTCTGGTTAGCAGGCCTCAGTGCACTCTCAGAGTTGAAAACCCACCAGTATCAGTACATAAAATTGGGGGCGATCACTCAAAAAGAGGCATTTCCTTACAACCGGTCGGTTTAATGCAATGCTGCTGAATGACCACCTTAAAGGCATCCAAATCATTTGTGCCATCTGAGGCCACCCCCTCATAAGCAAAGTATTGGGCTATGCCTTACTCACCACGCGGGTACCCTAGCGCAGTGTCCACCCCAGGACGGTACTAGTTTCAGTGGGTTGTGGTCCGAGAGTGTGCGCCCCAAGTATTCTGTGTCCAGAATCTTTGGGAAAATATCCCAGGGCAGAGCCAATAGTCTTGCCTGGAATGCAGGAATTGGACCGAGGAGTAGAATGAGTATTCTCTTGGTTAAGGGTGTATGAGTCTCTAAACGTCCATCAAGTACCTATTCATCAACCACTAGTCAAAGTGGCATGCCACTCTACAGGGAGCGATACAAAAGGGGATGATGGACGGAACGCCTGAGCCAATCAAACACTCACCCCCAGTCAACTGATCTGGGTTTAATCCATCATCATTCTTTAGCTCACTCCACCACCCCAGTTCAGACATGGCCATATGCAAATCAGTCTGACCCTGTGCCTCATGGGAACAGTCCAGCCCGAACTGCCAAGCCATGTCTTCCCTGGACCGGAAACAAGCATCCTAGGACCGGTTTCTGGCATTTCAGCCGTCATCAGCCAGGCTTGCTTGAATCCAGTGGCAAAGTGAGCAAGGGACCCACGTCTGGGCATACCCCCGCCAACCCAGGGTGACCAAAGTGATACAAGTTGGCAGGGTATGCCCAGACGTGGGTCCCTTGCTCACTTTGCCACTGGATTCAAGATAGCCTGGCTGATGAGGGTTTTGAACCCGAAACCGGTCCCAGGATGCTTGTTTCCGGTCCAGGGAAGACATGGCTTGGCAGTTCGGGCTGGACTGTTCCCATGAGGCACAGGGTCAGACTGATTGCATATGGCCATGTCTGAACTGGGGTGGTGGAGTGAGCTAAAGAATGATGATGGATTAAACCCAGATCAGTTGACTGGGGGTGAGTGTTTGATTTGCTCTAGCGCTCCGTCCATCATCCCTTTGGTATCGCTTTGTTCGCCCTAAGTTGGCAGGGTATGCCCAGGCGTGGGTCCCTTGCTCACTTTGCCACTGGATTCAAGATAGCCTGGCTGATGAGGGTTTTGAACCCGAAACCGGTCCCAGGATGCTTGTTTCCGGTCCAGGAAAGACATGGCTTGGCAGTTCGGGCTGGACTGTTCCCATGAGGCACAGGGTCAGACTGATTTGCATATGGCCATTTCTGAACTGGGGTGGTGGAGTGAGCTAAAGAATGATGATGGATTAAACCCAGATCAGTTGACTGGGGGTGAGTGTTTGATTTGCTCTAGCGCTCTGTCCATCATCCCCTTTGGTATCGCTTTGTTCGCCCTAAGTTGGCAGGGTATGCCCAGACGTGGGTCCCTTGCTCACTTTGCCACTGGATTCAAGATAGCCTGGCTGATGAGGGTTTTGAACCCGAAACCGGTCCCAGGATGCTTGTTTCCGGTCTAGGGAAGACATGGCTTGGCAGTTCGGGCTGGACTGTTCCCATGAGGCACAGGGTCAGACTGATTTGCATATGGCCATGTCTGAACTGGGGTGGTGGAGTGAGCTAAAGAATGATGATGGATTAAACCCAGATCAGTTGACTGGGGGTGAGTGTTTGATTTGCTCTAGCGCTCTGTCCATCATCCCCTTTGGTATCACTCTACAGGGAGCGACCACAGGGAGAGGCGGGGTCAAGTGGTGTAACACAAGGTCTCTCATACAGTTGAAATCCCTCCCCATAGGCTAGGGACACCTGGATCATGTAGTAACAGCAGTGACAAAGCATCAAAGAATTCTTTCTGTTGCACATTTGGGGTATAAACAGCAACAACGGAGAGGGATTTGCCATCTAACATACCCTCGGCCACCACATATCTACCCTCAGGATCTACCAGAGTGCACTGTGCAGTGAATGGAACCCCCCGGGGAAACCTGCATTATCAACCCATGTGCATATGTTGAATACTTATCCTCATATATCTGCCCCCTCCATCTCTTGCCTACCTAATGCAGTTCAACCCCGGTGAGGTGCGTTTCTTGCAGGCAAGCAAAATTAATGCAATGCCTTTTTAGATAAGCTTAGACCCCCATATCTTTTCCGGGGAGTCTCTAGTTCCCGGACATTCCAAGTTAGGAAATGATAGCGTGCCGTCATGTTTCAGCCAATGTCTCGAACAGGCTTGTCCTAAGGTAGAGGACCTATTGGTCACACACATGCCAGCCAGGCTCTGTACAGGGACAAACATACCCATCACAAAACAACAAGACCTGGCTATAAAGAACACATAACAACTTTAAAAAAATCTCTATCACATGGGTATTATGCATTACTCCTAGGCGAGACTATGCTTACTTATCTAGTCATGCCCACCCATCTGTGTTACTCGATATTAAAAACTCATCAACCACCCATATCAGGTCGCACACCCATCAGCCAATGATCTCAAAGTGAACTAACAAAATATCATTAAAAAATGTGAGGTGGGTCAGAAAGTGCCTCACAGAAGCACCATCCATGGAGCTACTGGTTGGTACTCACCAGTTTGCTCATTCTGTCATCATCGGCACTTTCTTGACAGAAACAGAAAAATGTGACCTAACTCCTAAACTAATGTGAAAAATTAAGAAGTGAAAGAGTAAGGTATGGATGATGGTGTCATCTATCTACCATCTACGCCCCATAATGTGAAAAAAGAGGAAACGAAACTCCCCATTAAAATAGAGTTGTGAACATCTATCTCACATATTTTTTAATCATTAACTAGTGTTCACACTCAATTAAAAAAGACGGCATGTTTAGACCATTTTATCTTGAATGGCCGACATGTTTCATTGGCCTAAAACTTTGCGGCAATTTCATCAGGGCACGGGGACGCATCTTCACCTCAATAATGCACTAGACCGGGTAGTTGCCAGGTGGATTCCTACCAGCAACTCACCGGGAGGGGACCCAGAGGGAAGCCACCCCCAACGTAGCTCAATGCAGCCAAGAGCATATACCGCCGGGCCGGAAATTCGCGTTTCGATGCTCAACCAAACATACATACCCACCACAAGCCCGCTTCACATGGCGTACACAGGGTCAACCAACTTTTAAACAACAAGCCCTACTACCTCGACCAGGTGGAAGCCCCAAACTGGCACCATCTAAACAATTTAGTGCCTAATATACAGCACAACCAATGTGTCATTCCGGTCACCATTGCCTTGATGGAGTGGGGGATGTAGTACAGTTTTTGAGACAGCCCATAATGGGCCAGTGTAACATGCCCCTCACCACAGTTAGTCGTGCCATCCCGCAACAGTCTCCGGTGCGGCTGTTATTCCAATGTCTCAACCTTGGGCAAACCTCCAAGCCCCCAGCCTGCCCAGGGCGGGGTTTACCTGCACCCCTTCATATGATATCATCCGCTGCTCAAGGAGTCAAGTCCGGCCCGTGGGGGCTGTCTGAATTCAGCATGTCGGGATCTCCAACAGAACTTCCTGAGTCCTGTTGCTCTGAAGTCGACTACCTGGCGGGGCTAATAGCCTGTTGCAGAAAACCTGTGCTCTGCCCTCTGCAGCTTCCTTCTGTGTGGGGAGCCACCCCAGGCTTCCGAGCACGACACCTCTGTGTGCGACGGTGTTGCCACAGTCCAGCCTCAGGACCCTGCGCCAGGGGTATGCTAATACCTTTTTTTCTGTAAGAAAAACCAAAAAGTAACCCTTGCCATACACAAGAAAATGAATCTTATCCAACATGGGGGCCGGTCAGCATTAAATGAAGCAGGAGAAATTCATTCCTTTTATATTATGACCCTCACACACTCTAATAGTGCCATGCTTCATCATAAAGTCCACCCTGGTCCCTATAAACCAGGATGGGTTCAACCGTGTTCCAGGGAGCTCCTGGTATATTAAATCTACTGGCGACCTAAGATAAAAGTACCTACCTCAGACCAAGGTATCCCATTATTCGCGGTCGGAGAGTGTACGAGGGGAAAATTATATATATTAGGGGTGCTAAAGATATAATGGTCCTATGATCCTAAAATGTTCTCCAACATGTTTCAGCCTCTACACTACGGCCTATCTGGTCCAGGGCTTTCTTCAGGACATAAAAAGTCAGTGAAATTCCCGTTGTAATGTACGGTCCCTATTTGCTGATCTGTACATGAAGCATGCAATCTAAACTCGAGTTAGAATCACTCACTGAAAGGAGCGTTTTTCCTGTAAGAGAAAAGAACAAGAGATCACAAAACTTTAAAACCACGATGTCCATATTTTGCTGGACTTGCCAAGTGGGATGGAAAGACAAATAGAGTAGATCATGTGGCACTCTTTCAAATGGTATGGTGACCAAGTTAAAAGTGCCTGAGTATGCATGCTTCATGAGGGTGTACAGTGCTCTGCTGAGCTCACCCATAGTTTGATCAACGCACCTTATAATTCCCACTGTGCGCTGTATTTACTTAATCACACATGTAGTTTGTGGTTCAGAGTGATGTCCCGCAAGGAACCTCGAACATGGCGGTACATGAGGAATTGGGGGTCTCCTACCTAAGTGATACCCTTGCTCTGCGTCCCTTGATTTTTTGGTTAACGTGTTGGTTAAATGAAGATCTAATCCTCACTCATTTGATCTTAAGAGAATGCCTGCCTTAGATAATGTGGCTCGTATCCCCTAGCTTAATTATATTAAAAGAGGATTTGAATGGATTGGGCGGGGAGTTTTATTCTCTAAGCCAGATGTTATTGTAAGAAAGGACGTGGAATTAACCAAGTCAGCCTTTTTGAGCAGAAGGCAAGCAGATCGGAATGCAGAAGAGGCACGGAAACCTAGTGTTCGGGCATACTTATTGCTCAAATCGACGCCACTGTCTGAACCATACCTTATGGGGTCCTTGACGACACATGAAAAATTTCTTTTAACCAGGTTCCGGATGAATCTCTTCCATCTCCTGTTAGCAAGACCCAAGGGGGCTTCCAGAGGTCAAGTGCTAGCTTCCTGTGGCTGCGACGGAAAGTCTCCTCAGGATTTGCTGCACTTCATGTTTTTTTGTAAACTATACGAAGTCCCCAGGAGGCATTTTTTAGTTCCTATTTTAAAGAAATTGAATTTTAATCAGGTCAGACCTGCATTAATGTATCTCCAATTGTTGAAGGCTGATTGTATCATTTTTATTGTAGGGTTTTTAAAGGCATCTATGAAATCTAGGCACTTTATGGACATGTAGAGTCTATTTATTTAGACATGTTTTTAGATGATTTATTGTGTGGTAATGGAGTTTGTCATGTTATAATTTTTTGTTTGTATGTATCGTATTTGTGTAACTTTTATGGTTTTATAAACAAAAACCGAATAAAGTTTATTGATTGATTGTATGGTCACCAAGTTAAAAGTGCCTGAGTATGCATGCTTCATGAGGGTGTACAGTGCTCTGCTAAGCTCACCCATAGTTTGATCAACGCACCTTGTAATTCCCACTGTGCGCTGTATTTACTTAATCACACATGTAGTTTGTGGTTCAGAGTGATTGTGCCTACAGCAGCAGACCCTGCTTAGTGAGTATAATCACATGTAGAATACAAATACATATGGGGAAAAAAACGGCATCAACATTCACACTGTCACTTATCCCAATTGGGATGATTGTTCTGCTTCTCGGGGGGGCAGGGAAGCATGCCCATGTAGTCACACACTGTCAGAAGGTTAAAAAACACCACTGTACCATTAAATGAAGGGAAGTTCCTCTCATAGCAAGTGAAACTCAGCGACAGACAGACTAAATTATGCACTAATTGGCATGGAGTTGTCGGAATCATGGGGAAAGGTTCCCCTAGGGAGAGTGTACCCCTTGGGCCTTTGTTCACATCAAAAAGCCTCTATTTCCCTCCTGATACGCGGGATCCCTTTAAAGTTCGTCCCTATCCTAGCGTAAGCGACCTTTTTTTCTGTAGCCAGTCCTGTTCTGAAGGAGTAGCAATGAAGACCTTGCTATTGTCTGTGACTCTGAGTTTGGCTGGGTACATCAGATCGTATCTAAAGTCCAACTTTCATAGGTGCTGCTTAATCTCAGTGTAGTTGGACCACTGGCACTGAACTGCTGTGGTGTTGTCTGGGTATATATTTACTTCATGCCTATCCCATAGAGTGGGCTAGTTGTTGGTTACAGATACCTGTTTCTGTAGTTAATGAGTCATGCTATGATTGGGCATGGAGATGCCCTTCTAGGGGACGGCAGCCTGGTACTCTATGAGCTCTCTCAATAGAGAAAAAGTTGAAGATCTTGCCTTGCAGCACCACCTGCATAAGCCAGTTTTCAATGAGCAGTTCAGTGCTGAGACCTTCCTCACATTCCGGTACTCCTATGAGTCTTACGGTATTGCACCTCAAGCTCCATATATATACGCTGTATCGGGGGTTCGAGCACCCACTACAGGGTATGCTTGTCAGGATCCCTTGCACCTCCTCTCCTTATGTGGCATGTTGCCCCCGGCATCCTTACTGCACTAGTCCTGCTCCACGTGTCTGGGCCCAAACACTCCAGCCGGGTCAGTCACTCCCACAGAATGCCTCCACTTGCTTCCAGTGCCACTAGGGCCAACTGCTGCTCATCACCAAGCCCTACTGTGACTTACCATTGCAACAACTCCTGCTGTCTCAGGGTGCGATGGTCTTTTTAGGCCCCTGAGGCTACTCTCCCTCATAAGGCCATAGGGGCAGCTGTCAGGGGCTGTACTCTGTCCCCAACGCCCCATGCGGCACCTTTAAATGCAGACAAGGACAGCTCACCCACCGTCCCTAGAAGGCCCCTTTAGCACGGTCAGTCTTGTCGCCATCCTGGCCACGACCATAGGAAGCTATTGTGAGCAGTGTTTTTGATGGTCCATTTGGAAATAACAGACATATTGTTCTAGGGTTTGATTGACTCTCTCTGTCTGTCTGACTGTACTTCTGAGGGTGGTAGCTGCTGAAAGGGAATGCAAAATGCCCAAGTGAGTAGTTAAGTCTTGCCAACATTTAGAGAGAAAGTGGAATCCTCTATCTGAAATGATGACCTTGGGCAGTCCATGAAGACGAACAATCTCTTTGAGAAAGACCTGGAATTATTCAAAGGTGTTAGGCACCTTTGTAAGTAGCACAAAATGAGCAGACTTGATTAAATAGTCAACAAGAACTTTACTGTATTGTTTAGAGATAGGAAGATCAACAATGAAGACCATTGATATATGAGTTCAGGGATCATTGGGTGTAGGCAAAGGCTGCAATAGACCACTGTTTTTAACATCATGCGTTATACATGATCTATTTGATTCCTCCATTTTGTATGTATGAGGTTTGCATCTCAAACATGTATACTTCAAATGTGCTAGCTCGTTAGGATTGGGTTTTGTTAGGGAAAATTTCTCTATTGAGGTTTTTAAGATAAGATGTTCATATATGTAGCAATACAAAGTCAAACACAATCAACTGTGCACAATCCGGTTAATAGACAATGCCTGTGTAGCATGCCAACAACTATCTCACATCTTCAGACAGTAAATGGTAAGAGAGTATCATGTATAATCAAACTCATATAGTCAGAAGAGTATGCAAGTATATATGCCCCATCTCATATCACTTTATATCCGTAAAAGAACAGAGAAGTGTGCAATCGACAGCCATCTTCAAGCCCGCATCAATGGAGTTTCCTAATTAGGAGTTGTAGTGCGCTGTGACCGTGTGATCCCATCCTAGTCTGTAAAGTTTCACATTTGAGTTAGTCAAATCTCGCGTGTCCACTGGTTATAAAATCTTACTTCCTCAGTCCAACTGCAATAAGCTGAAAAGCAATTCGAGGAAAGCACTAATAAGAATTTCCATTGTTTGTAATGCACAGAAAGCTCAACTTTCCATTAGCACGTAAGCGAAGTGAACTGATGAGCAGTTTGTCAAGTGACACTTATTACACTGCAATTACAGTAAGATTATTTTACCAGTGGATATGCAAGATTCAGTGCGGTTATGGATGTTAAAGGTGGATGGCAGTGAGTATAATTTTGGAGCGATTAAAGGTTGTTGAAGTTAGTTAAAGTCAATCGCCCTGGAACAAAGCCAGATTGGTCTGGGCAAACCAGAAATGTCATAAGTAGAGAGAGGTGGCTGGCTAGGATTTTTGCAAGAATCTTGACATTGCAGTTTATGAGTGATAGGGGCTGGTAAGATATGGGCGTTTCCAGGTTTTATCAAGGAGATGATCGTAGCCTCGTGCATGGAGGGCAGGAGAAGAGCCCATTTCTTTTGCCTCTTGGTATACTAATTTCAGGATTGGAAGTAATGTGCCCATATATGTTTTATAAAATTCGGTTGGTGGCCCGTCTGGTCCTGGGGCTTTACCTGGCTGAAGTTGCATTATGGCTTCCTTGATCTCATCATCTTCAAATTCTGCAGCTAAAAATTGTCTTTGTGTGTCGCTTAGTCAGCCCAATGGAACATCATCAAGATAGGCATCAACATTTGTGTTGTGTGGCTTGCAAGAAGTGTAAAGAGTGCTATAAAATGAGGCATAGGTGTTCAGTATATCTGGTGTATCCCGGACCAGTGTGCCATCTACTGCTCGTATTTCAAGGATATCATTAGTAAAGAGAGTTTTACGTGTCATGGTTGCTATGGTATGACCTGGGCGGTCGGCTTCACCGTATGCTCAAGCCTGCGCATATTTCCCCCGATAGAGACATTCCCTTTCCGCCGTCTCCTGATATTCAGCTTACCAAGGTGATCTTGTATGGAACGCAATATCGCACCGCTTTTGGCTAAACAGATACCATGTACAGTGACCTTGAAGGCCTCCCATATCATTCCTACCGCAGAGACGGAGTCATTGTTCCTGTCAAAGAAATCAACGATCTACTGCCTTAACTCCTCGCGGAACAGTGTCCAATAATAGGGTGGGAGATAGTCTCCACAGCATGCCCGTGGGTGGGGGTGGCCACAACCTGAGGGTATAGCTCCAGTAGAACTGGGGAATTGTCGGAATATGTGCATGCAAGATGTGTGACCTTAAGTATCCAGCTACTCAGTCCCTTAGACACCAACCAATATTCCGGTCTCAACCAACTATCATATACACCAAAGTAGAAAGTACCCTCTTTGGCCGAAGGGTTGAGTGCCCTCCATACATCTGTAAGTTCGTGTTCTTCCATAATATCTCTGACATGTCTGATAAATCACTGACAAAATATCGACTACAACAATATCGAGGTACCAAAATATCGTGACAAAAATATCGAAGTCAAAAATATCGACATCCTAGCTACATCATGGTAAGTACAAAAATATTGAGAAAAAAATATCGATGTCAAAAATATCGTTGTAAAAAATATCGTTTTATTTAAATGTTAAAAAAATAATGTAAAATAAAGTAAATAATACATATAATTAAAAAAAACATAGTTACAAATATTTAAAAATGTTAAAAAATAATAACTAATACATATAATGTTAAAATAAATTAAACATATACATATAAAATATATATACTTACTTAATAATATTCATAAATAAATATTTTAGGGGCCCATTACGATGGCGGGCGGAAGCACAACCGCCGTGCTGGCGGATGCAAAAACCACCAGTTACCGCCGGCACGCAGCAGTCCACACGCCCGCCCAATTACGATGCGAAAAGCAGGCCAAACACCGCCGGCAAGCCAGCAACACCGTCCGCCATCAAAGTGCGCCCGCACACGTAGCGGCGCAGCCCAACTGACACACACCGTCCGGCGAAACACGTCCCGCCCGGCGCATAAATTACGATGCCGCAAACAAACGGCTCCCACGGCAAAGAGACACCGCACGTGAAAGAGAGGCGGAAACACGGACGCCGAGCACGGACAACGAAGAAGCGGCACCCGGGCATGAATCCAGCACTGCAGGCCCTTCCCATGCTTCTGCTGATGC